>CAUYSK010014751.1:0-48825 GCA_963575035.1 Avahi laniger | reverse complement strand
CTTATGCACAGAGAATGAGCCAATGGAAGCAAAAGATTAAAGATGAAAAATCTCACATGGGGGCCGGGCGCGATGGCTCACGCCTATAATCCTAGCACTCTGGGAGGCCGAAGCGGGCGGATTGTTTGAGCTCAGGAGTTCAAGACCAGCCTGAGCAAGAGCAAGACCCCGTCTCTACTAAAAAAAAATAGAAAGAAATTATCTGGACAACTAAAAATGTATAGAAAAAATTAGCTGGGCATGGTGGCTAATGCCTTTAGTTCCAGCTACTTGGGAGGCTGAGGCAGTAAGATTGCTTGAGCCCAGGAGTCTGACGGTGCTGTGAGCTAGGCTACCGCCATGGCACTCACTCCAGCCAGGGCAACAGAGTGAGACTCTGTCTCAAAAAAAAAAAAAAAAAAATCACATGGGAACATTTTCTTTACTGACAGAATCATGCTAGGTATACTCTAAATAATCTCTTTAAAAGCCACTATTAATAAGATATAAAATGTAAGTAAGAAATAATTTCAAATAAAGTGCTGGGCAGGTAAAAAAAAAAAATTAACAAATTTAAAAAACCGCAAAAAACCCGGAAGCCCAAATAAGTTCAAAGCTTGAAGGACTATGTTCAAATATACCAGTACTTCCCCAAAGTACAAATGGACTGTATTAAGGTTAGATGTTGGGAAAAAATGCAAATCCATCTATAGAATATTTATAAAGACACTTGAAAAATGAATGGATTTGAAAGATTGATAGTGATAGAATAGAAAATTCAAGAAAATATTAAATTTATTTATTTTTTATTTTTTTAAGGCTGGTCAAGTGAAACAGTGGGAGTGGAGAAGGAACAAGAAAATATTAAATTTAAAAAAAATTAAAAGCCATGGTAGCAATAGTAATAATAGACATCTCATCTCATCCTCTTTCTGTGTGAATGTGGCACCCCAACTTCCAATTCTGCAAGCCAGAACACTCAACATCATTCTTTGTTGCTTCCTCTACTCTACAGCCAGTAAGTTACCAAGTCCTGATGTTAAATGTATAGTAAATATTTCTCAGTTTAGCCCTCTTCTCTTAATCTGTAAGACTTCACCATTAGTAAAGACACCTTATATAGACAACTGCTATTACTTCCTAACTAGTGTTCTCGCTCTGTTTTGTCCTCCAACTCCTTATCTACAATGAAGCCCATGTAATCCTTATGTTATTATCCTGTTTAGCAACCCCTGGCCCCCATCAATAGGTCCACTTTGCCAGCAGGTTAAATTCCAAGCTTATTAACATGGCTTCATTATCCACCTTTTCATTTTCTACATCCTGCTGATCTCTGCAGACCCATTCCTTGGTATATCCTGCTCCATGTCCATGCTTTGGACTAGGTTCGGCTCCTCCAACACACCGTGCTTTCTTTAAAATCAAGGCCTTTGTCAGGCTCTTCCTTCTATTTAATACTCTTTCCCTCTCCCACCCACTTCCATCTTCAAGCCAACTTTCTCCATCTCTTTATTTCACTGACTTTCTCTAGCTAATCCCTGCCTAGTCTTCATATTTTAGCATAGACATCCTTTCCTCCAAAAGCTTTTATTTATTCCCTAAATATAGTTAGGTGCATATTTGCAACTGCACTTAGTGCACAGTATTGCAATCACCTGCCTATACGTCTGAATGTCCCATTATATTATAAGCAATAAGGTCAAGAAATGCATCTGTCATATTGACCATTTAACATCTTTGTTTAACACTGTGCTAAGTAATTATTTTTTAAGCAACTTAAAATGAAAATGTTATGTGTTGTCTTCTAAAGACCAATACTATACAACCTCTAGAATGATAATAATAATCTTTTTTATTACTAGATAGTACTAAATAGATCTGGTGTCATACTGTGGCTTAGTCTACATGTGAGGTTAAAAGTTGGCTTAAAGTCTTTGTTGTATTGATAAATAGGTAGAAAGGGGACACATCCTAAATTGTTTCCCCTTAACATAACAATTTGTTAGGTGTTAATTTATTTTGAAATGCTGTCAATAGTTTAAGATTTTATGGCTGGTGTGGTGGGTCACATCTCTAATCCTAGCACTCTAGGAAGCCAAGATAGGAGGATCGCTTGAGCTCAGGAGTTCAAGACCAGCCTGAGCAAGGACAAGACTGCATCTCTACTAAAAACAGAAAAAATTAGCCAGGCTACTAAAAATAGGAAAAAAAAAAAAAAATTAGCCAGGCCTGGTGGTATGCACCTATAGTCCCAGCTCCTTGGGAGGCTGAGGCAGGAAGATCATTTGAGCTTGGGAGTTTGAGGTTTCAGTGAGCTGTGACGATGCCGCTGCACTCTAACCAGAGCCATAGAGCTAGACTCTGCCTCAAAAACAAACAAACAAAAAACTCCACTAAACTCATGTTAAACTTGCACGTATTTTTATTATTTCACAGTTATCTAACATAGATTAAAAAGGGCTCAATAACAGGATATCCGAACCATAAAAATCTTCATAATCTGAAAACTAAAATTCCCATGAAAAACAAGTTGGCAAGCTTTTAAGGGAGCAAAAGCAACAATCAAGGATGTCCAAGTCAGAAACAACATAAAACAAATTTGATCTGACATTCCAAACACATGAGAAATTGGTGAGAGGAAATTAAAAATTAAAACAACAAAACACATTCTGCTGTAGTCCATCCTGCCTAGCAACCATTTGTATCCATATGCATTTATATTCCATAGCTTGACTGTGAAATTTAATTAAAAACAATTATAAGCACAGCTCCTCGAGGCTACTAAGGATTTCACAGTTTGAATCTTTATTTTTGAAACATTTTATTCTCATAAAAAAGCATGCATCACTAATGGTCTTGTCAGAGTTTGGTTTGAGAAGAAATGACAACTTGCCTGGTTCAAATATGTCCAAATAAGCTAGATTTAGATGGAGTGACCTAGGAACCTTGACCCAGGGTTCAGTCAATATATCAAGTGAATAAACTAAATTGTCCCTGCGGTTCCAAATTAGGCCTTGATGTCCATTCATTTCAGATGGAGCTGTCAAAGGAAATGCAGCAAGAGAGCTGTCTCCAGCACTGCTGGAATATAATTCTGCAAAAAAATAACTGGATGAACAACAAATAAAATTAAAAAATTAAAATAAGTAAATTAATTAAAAAGACCAGATGCCATAATAAAAAGTATTTCAAGACTAGAGAAGATCTAATGTAAAGATAGATCCACTTATCCTATTCAGTTTTTGCTCCTTTTTTTCCTCTCTTTCCTTTTGACCCCAAAGGAAACCTGCATACTCATTGAATAAAATGGAAACCTACGCTGAAACTGTGATCTGGTGTGTTTCATCAGCATTAATTTGGAAAAATTGCAGTGTTTTGCTTCCATTTGACACTGTCTTAGATATTCTGTAAAAAGGGAAAAAACTTGATTCTGATTCCTCCACTCACCACTCAGAAGCACTCAGTGATATCTGTGGAAACATAATTGATTTCTTTTTGTTTATTTGATAAACTCAACACTTTAGCTGGGAGGATGTGAGACTTAAATGCAATTTTATAGTCTCTTCTAAGGATGCAGTTAGTCAAATAGCATGTAGATAAAGTATCTGTCTGGCTCCTGAATGTCTTCAGAACATGGAAGTAAGTGCCCTGGTTGTAACCTGTTGTTTCTCCAACTGAGCATTAGGAATATATCCTTTTCTCAACCTCCATAATGAAAGCATTTTTTTTTCTTCCTGGCATTATATACTGAATTCTGGGAGATTAGGATGTGGAAGGTTGCAATATGGTTTTGGAACTTGAAGGTAATAAAGCAAATTGATGCTAAATTTGTGAAAATATTAAAAACAAAGAGACCAGACACTTCCTGTGAAACCATTGTAAGCAAGATCCTAACAGACTGTTTGTGAGCCATTAAATAATTAAAAAAAAAAGTGTTCTGAGTTCCCAGGATAGTTCGCATCACTTTGGAGAGGGGAAAATTGAAAACGAAGAAATAAATAAACAGCTGAAGAACTTGTCTTTTCATATTATGACTGCAGGGCGTTTGGTAGTGTTTGGTGTTGTAGATCATGCCAAATAAGATGTACATCTGTGACCCTTTAAATTACTAAATGTTCTTTCAGTATTGTCATTAAACAGGTATACAGAAAATTCACAAGAAAACTGTTTTTTAGAATTAATTTATCAGTATTATGACTTTAGACTTATACTGAATGTATGTTGCTACCAAACCTTGTATAAAAGTATATTTAGGAGACTATCTTCCCTTTGAATTTTTCTTTTCTTTTTGCTTCAGTAGATTTCAGGGGTATGAGTAGTTTTTGGTTACATGGATGAATTGCATAGCGGTGAAGTCAAGGCTTTTATTGTACCTGTCACCCAAATACTTGAGATTTTTCTAATATCTTAGTTGGGGCATAATGTTGTCTTCTTGAACACTCAAATATAGTATTTTATTTTGTTATCTTATTCATTTTATTTGTGTTTATCTCTCATTTTATTCTGTGCTTCTCTCAGCAACATTTCAATGTTTGCAAAAGTAACTGAGAAACTAATGTGGATGTCAGTGGAAAGACTAGAGATCTGAATTTTAGCCCAGGGACTGACACCAGTTATATGCGTGGCCTTGGTTTGTCATTGAAATTTGCTGGGTGAACATATCTTCATCTGAAAAATTAAGAGCATTAACTAGATTATGTGATTCAGGGTACTCAAAACTTATCTATTTGAATGAATGAATGCATGTGTACACTTAGAAACAAGTGTGACATTTTTAAGGTAAGAATAGCAGATAAGAGCAATGACAGATAAATGAATTAGATGAAATAAACTGAAAAAAGTAACAATAAAAGTATTTTTGACATTGTCTTCTTTGATATTATGGCTATTTTTAAGAGATCCCCGGGGCAAGATTCCATTTTACAGTGAGAGCAAATGAGGCTTACTAAAAATGTTTGACTTTCTCAAAATTACCAAAAAAGATTACTCCGTAAAACAGAGTGAATGCCATCTTCTGAATTCCAGACAAGATTTATGCACAACTCATGATTGTAGGGCTCCTAAGGTAGTTGACTCTCATTAAAACCACTGTTTATGATAAGATACCCATTATAAATGAATATAATTTTGCATAAATTCTACATAGAATGATTTGAATGATCATGGACAGAACAATGGCTGATTTTATTGGTGTCTGCATTTGTCTGGAGAGTCTGGGTGTTTGGCTTGCTTTGCTATTAGATCTCCATGTAAAACCTTGGGAAAGGGGACATAAAGCTTTGTATGTTTAATTCTGAAGGTCTTCTATGACAATTTATTTATAAAGAATAGTTAATATGTGAATTTAATAATGATGTGAAGAAAATGTGGCAAAGCAGCTGGATCTCTGCCTCCTTGAATCTAGGTAATGATTTGAAAAACTGAGATTTTTTTTAATTGATGCCATCAAATATCATTAAACACCTAGATGCATGTGTTTTTGCACCAAATCTTATACCCATCACACTCGGCCATATGTTTTTCACAGCAGAAATATCTACTTGGCTAACTTACAGTAATATCTGTATACATTTTAGTCACATTCGACTTACATAAAAATACAAACAATAAGATTTACTGGATAAAAAAAAGCCGAGGATTAGTTGCAAGTGTTTTGCTGTTATTGGCTTGTTGGATTTGATGTAATACTTAATTTAAGCTGGGAAATAGATAGGAATGAGGACATTTCATGTCAAGTGATTTTTTTTCTTTTTTCTTTCTGGGAACAGGACAAAGTCCTCTGGGTGAATTTGAAGGAGGGCTTTTCAAATATAGGAAATAGCCTGAGAAATGTTTCATTATTGGTTGTAGGAAAATTGGATGGTGTCAACGATGAGAAGGTTAGCAAAGATATAGAAGAGGAAATGGGTTATTACAATAGAATCACAACCCTCAAAACTGGAGGTGAATTTTTTAGAATGTTTTACACTGGAGAGGGCACTGGTATAGGTCTGGCAGGCATTTTTGTGAAGGGGAAGCAGAGAAATTAGCAAGGAGGTGGAGAATGGGGTGTCTTACCATTTTTTAAAGAATTTCAGTTATAATCATTATAATCTCTCTGCATTCACTAAGGCATTGGACATTCACCCTCCCATATCTGGTATCTCTGTGCTCGGAGATTTTTAACCTCTTCTCAAACTTTTCCAGAGTGGTCGTCTAGTCCTGTGCTGAATCCAGATAGACACTACCTCTCTGCACAGACCTGGGAAGTACAGCCTGGTGTCTGGTAGCTACTTAAAAAGACTTCAGTCAACCTTCTTAAACTCCATCTCACACTCCTGCCATCTAACAAAACTGATTCTCTAATTTCTGAGCTTCCTTAAGGTTTAGTGGTAAACAGATTTGCATCTTTCTGGCATCCTGAATGTAGAGTTAAATTTCAGCTTTCTGGTCTACTGAATCAATTACTGCTACTCCATTAATCTCCAGATTGTAAAATTTTTTTGATGTGAGTTTTCTGCTGTTGTTTCCTTTTCCACACTTTTTGTCCTTGTAGTTTATGCATATTAAAAAACATTCCATTACATACATTTTAGTGGTGTTTTGGGAGGATGTAGAGATAAATGTATTTAAGTAGAAGTTCTCCCCACTCTCTCTTTAATCCTCTCCAATCAGACTTTCATCCCCACAAATCCACTGAAATACCTTTGTCAAGGTTACCCCTCACTTGCCATTTCAGGGCATTTGATGAGGTTGATTACTTTCTTATTTAAATATTTTCTTCGCTTGACTTTTTAGACACCCATTCCCTAACTGTTCTTCAACTGATTAGTTGCTACTTCTCAATCTTCTTTTCCCAAGAAAGTCAAAGTACTTATGGGCTCAGTCCTAGAACCTCTCCTTTTCTGATTCTAAACTTACTTTGTGGTTGATGTCATCCAGTCACCTAATGCCAAATGCCATCTCTATGCTGACAATTCTCACATTTATTCTTTCAGCCCCAACCTCCATCCTGAGCTCCAGATTGTTTATCTAATTGCCTACTTAAAATGATCACTTGGATTGTCTTATAAACATTCACATTTTATGTTTCCAAAAAAGAAATCCTGATGCCCCACCCCCACACCACCAACTTCCAATTTTCCTTATCTCAGCACATGGCATCAGCATCCACTCAACATTTACACATTCATTCCATCAGTGGTCACCTTCCTCCCTACTTTCAATATATATCCCAGATGCGATCACAATTCCGCTATGGACCCAGCTACTGTCACGCGCTCCTGCAAATATGTCCATCTTTTCTTATTTTCCCTTTTCTTCCCCTATAGTCCTGGTTTAAAAACTTTAATCAGTCCCTTCATCCATGCTCAGATCACTCAGGTAGCACTGAATTTCCCTTGTCTGGTCTCTCTTGGCTTCTCCAGTCCATGTCCAACCCCTCAACCTCATTTTTCACTCTAGTCACATGGGCTGTCTCACTTTCCCTTCACCAAGCTTCTCTTTTTCCAATCTTGGGACTTTGCCATCACTGCCATGTCTGACCCAAAGGCACTCCCTGCAGACTTTGACCCAGCACACTCCCTTATTACATGCAGATGTCTGCTCTTAATTGGTACTTCTTCAAAGAGCTTTTCCATGGTCAACTACTTCTTTTCTAGCCACTTTCTACTCCCTTCATTTTTCTTCATTCTTCTTATCATCTCTTGATATTTAATGTGTCTCTTTCTGGAATGTATGCTCCGTGAATGTTAAAAAATGTTTCTGTTTTTCTTACCACTTCATCCCCAGTACTTAGAACACATGCACAAAAAATAAACATTTGTTGAATGAAAGAAGGAAGAAAGAAGAGAAAGTGGAAGAGAGGAAAGCAGTCAGACATGTATGCCTCAAGCTGCTTTCTCCAACTTTAAGTTACAAGAAGATGTGGATATCTGAAATATAAATGAAGGTTACATGGGTTGATGGGGGCAATGGTGAGATATGGTCTTGGCATGCTCTTTCATAAATTTATGTAGAGAAAAAAAGCAACACTTAGGTGTTGCTTTCATAGCGTGTCATCAGTGCTTGCTTGACATAGATAAAGCAGTAGGCCTAGCATACTGTCAGCCACTTCAGGGTAAACTGACTCTCAGCAGGAGTTAAGAGTTGACCACCAGGTCAATGGATTGGGCGAAGGACTTCGAAGACACTCACATTCCCTGACGAAGGGAGTTCATTGGAGTTTGAGCCAGTTCTGCCCTCTATCACTGCCTAAGAGAAAGATCTCTCTCATAGGTGGAATCCAAAAAAGTTGATCTCACAGAAGTAGAGAGTAGAATGATGATTACCAGAGACTGGGGTGGTTGTAGTGGGGAGTTCGAGAGATATTTGTCAAATTACAGTTAGATAGGAGGAATAAGTTCAAGGGATCTATTCTAGACCATGGTGACTATAGCTAGTGATGATATATTATATTCTTGAAAAATGCTAAGAGTGTGGATATTAAGGGTTCTCACAAAAATAATGATAACTATGTGAGGTAATCCATTTGCTAATTAGCAGATTTAACCATTCCCCTTCAAAACAATATGTGGTACACAATAAATACATACAATTTTATGTGTCAATTTTAAAAAATAAATATATAAAAAAATTAAACTTCACTAGGCAGAGACTACAACCACAAATCAGCTTGGGACCGAGCAGCCAGTGCAACAAGGCCTTGCTCTAGAGATGGTCAGAGACCCATAAAACACACTGACGGCCACAGAATACCAAGGTCCATGTTTACCAACATGAACACACATGAGGTGCACCTGTCATTGCACACAAATGTCATCTTAGGGAGAAAAGCTTCTGAAGTGGAAGGTAATCTCTGGGACAAAGCACTTTTCCAAATGAGAGACTGAAGCTTTCCTAAAAGAGTGGTTTAAAATATCTGATTGAACTAAGGTAAACTGGTTTAAATGTTTAAATTTTATTTTCCTAATTCAGCATATAACGGCTTATGAAGGAGATCTGAAGAGCTGTTTTAAAAATATTCTATTTCTTTTTTCATCTTTTAAAATTTAGCATAAGTTGTCTTACGAGATCCTGCTACATAGTTCTACATTCACTGTAACCTGTACTGCTTTGATATAGGACAGAACTGCAGAAAGGACAGTGCCGGGGCATATGCCTGCAAAGAGAAGAACAGTGTCCTTATACAATGAGAAAACCCATTGAAGAAGATCATATCCATTGGACAGGGAAAACTACTTGATAGGGCCTATCTCAAGTTGATCTTGATAAACAGAAAGTGCTCTAAGAATAAGCTCAGAGAGGAAACAAAACGGTGGGTAGGAGTACAGATGACTCAAGTGTCTGTTTCAGAGAACAACACAGACAACGTTGAATCCACAATATGAACATGGGTTGAGACCTTTATCATGAACCTTGAATTGATAGAGGAGTGCTTAGTTCCAGGTATTTTGTAAACAGAAAAAGAAGAGGAAATGAATTCAGAAGAAACTTTTAGAACAATTGTCTATTGTCATGACTCAGCTCTGATAGCAGATTAAACAACCATGAGACAGGCAAAAAGAGGAAACCAAGGAAGAGAGAAATGGCAATCACTTGAAGGTTTTGTTCTGAAAGTTAATGTTGAGAAAGGCAATCTCTTGTATGCAGTTTTTTCATTCCTATTTAGTGGCACAAGAATGAGTCTTGGGCCTGGAACACTCCCTTATCTAGCGATAAACAGTCCTCACAGCTTGTGTAGGACTATGTTTCCCTGTTTCAGACTCAATGTACACTCATTTGTTCTGCTTAAGTGCCTGCTTCAGTGGCCCTCATACATGCCTCCAGCTTTCTGTATTTCAGACCCCACAGGTAAGGGTTCTGGGGGCTGGGGGTACGGGGAGGAGGAGTTGTGGCCCTTCCACTGCAGCACAGAGTGAGACGTGTGCAATTATATCATCCCTGTTGACTGGGGAATAGATCTGCTGGCCATGCAGGCCTGATGCTTTGCAAGGAGCTGGATCTTGGGCACTCTCCCTGTCCTCTTGCTGCATCACTTGAGCCTAGTGTCCGTGTTGTCTGTTCTCAATGGCCTCTCATCATACACGCATCTGTTCCTGGGTGGCACTTACCAACCTTTTAACCTTGGATGCATAGCCTGGACTCTCAGTGAGCAGTGAAACAATTTTGTAGAATAATTCTGGGAAAAAATGGACCTATGGGAATGAGGGAATATTACCTCTGACCTCAGGGATGAAAAACAGGGGAAAATTATAGTACTACATGTAAAAGCATGATGCTTCTTTGCTGCACTTAACTAATGATTCTTAAGATTTCAGCTAAATTTTCTCATTTGGAAGGGCAGGGGAAAAGGAATATTCTGTCAGCCTTTTCCAAGCCTTGGTGCAGATGGTAGATGGAAATCTTTCTAGGTGGAAAGTTTTCCATCAAGACTGCAAACAGCTTCAGTAATAGAACATGGTTAGAGCTAACTAGGACCTACAAGAATGAGTTCGGTAACTAGACTCAAGAAATATTTACTCAACTAACTTCAAGAATGGATCCTCTGGGACAGATATGAAGAAACTGTTGACTTTTTTTCTCCCCTCTGGAAAGTTCTTCCACTGCTCACCTTCACCTCAAGCCTCTCATTGCTTGCTCATTTTCTCCCAGTTAGTGACAGAGGGGTTTCCATTGCACCTTGATAAGGATGATACTTCTACAAAGAATAACAAGAGTTAGAAACATGAGCAGCAACTGCTTTAGAGGTTAAGACCCTTCACTGTGGCTCAGGATACCAACTACAGGAAACTCATTACTGCTCTCTCAGGGGCTGGGACAATTTTGAGAGAATCATACAATCCTCTGTTTATACCAGGCAATTCCAGCCAGTGTACGATCCCTAGTCACAGAGAACATGCCAACACCACTGTGGAGGGTGAACACATGGCTAGGCCATGCATAGATAGCATGACCGCGTCCAGGAGGCAACGTCAGGGAAGTTGGGCATTTAAAGGGATCAGAATTACTGCCTGGAAGGGTAATGGAAAGAATGCATCTATATCTTTATTTTTTCTTTCTTTTAGTAAATCACAGGCTCAATAATTTTAAAAATTAATTTTTTTTGAGAATAGAGACTGTGCTTTATTTTTACATAAAAATCCTCTTAAAAATTCTTTTTCAGGAGTATAATCAATAATGTACAATAAGATTTTCCTCTTTTTCCTTATAAATTTGTTTTAACAAAACACTGCTTATTAAACAATGTGGTATTATAGAATAATAAAAATCATCCTCACTTTGAAAAGAGAAAATTAAGTTTCAAGTCCTGGTTATGATATTAGTTTGTAAACCTTGAGAGAGTCACATAATTCCATGAATTCCCATTTCATATTAAAATAAAAGAATACAAATTCCCGTGTACCTCCAGAGCTTTGTAAGGATGAATTAAAACATCATATGTATTATCATTTATAATTTCATAGATATACATATGTAAGTAGTTATTATGTTTCTTTAGATATTAGCTCTCTGTATGGCATGTCAATTCAGATTACTGAAGAAAAACTTAGGAAAGATACACTTCTTTTGTTCTATTTTCTAAGCCAAGATATAAAATTCAATATTTTACTTAAAAGTTGAATAACAGTCATCTTCTCAAACCACACATGTTTCCTAATTCTCAGCTGATTAGGAGATGTTGATAGAGATGTTTTTGATCAATGACTCAAGAGGAAAAGAGTGGAAAAGAGCTTAGCAAGTCAAACCATTTTCCTATGTGTTTTGTGCATGTGTGTATATTTGTATGAGTGTGTTTGTGTGTGTATGTGAGAGACAGAGAGTAGCACTGTGATGTCTTCAATAACTAGCACAGTAATGATGAAAGCTCTGGACAACTGTAAGCCCCAGGAGTAGATGCCTGCTTTGCTGGCAGGGAAGTCCTACTTGTCATCTGTCACCTTCATTTCTGGTTCTTTTCTAGGTCTCTGCTCCCAGGGCACTTAGGAAACTTGACTTTCTTCCCCTGTAAGACTTTTAGGGGTAGGGCAGAACTATGTTTTATTCACAGCTGTCTATCTGGCATCTACCCTGGGATCAACACATATTGTCCACCCATAAATGTGAAGCTTAACTGAGTAAAGCTGAACTCACTGGCTGTTTTAATCAGTCCCTTTATTGGGTCCATTTGTCCTGCTCATTTCTCCAATTTGTCCTGTACACTGATACCAAAGCGGCTGCTTACTGTGCAAAAACTCATCGTGACAACCGGTGGCTCAAACTCCAACTTCCCCATCACAAGCTTCTAAGCTTCTCACTATCTATCTGCAGCCTACTTTTCTGGACATATTTCTCATACTCTTGTTCTCATATGCTAGGCTCTCTGTTCATACTGGGGTTGCTTGCAATTCTAAGAATACCGCATGGTTTTTTATTTCTTTGAATACACATGCTATGCCTTCTGCATGAATATCCTTCACCCTTATCTATCTGTGAAAATTAGCTCTTCACTTTAGACTTTGTTCAGACATCTTCTTGCAATTTCTCCAACCTTAATGCGTTCAGGGAACACACCAGGAAAATATCTGGTGAGCTTGCCACTACTCTGTCCCCCAACGTTGAAGACAGGCATTGCTGATCCCTCATAGCACTCCTCACAGGACGCGGGTTCACAAAGCATACATCGTCAATTGATTAGCATCAGCATATAAACTAAACTCTGTAAACCTGGCCAGGTTTCAGAAGATGAGAGGAAATAGAGATGAGTATTTATATTTCTCTGGATACTTTCCTGTCTTGTAACCTTGGGCTGAATGTGTCCTTCAACCAAAGGTCCAATATCCTTTCAAGATGGCCCTTTACTTATGTGCCTCATTCTGGGTTTCAGAAACTCCTTCCCTAGCCTGTTCAGGCCTAGAGACAGTAACAGCTCTGCTGTCACCACAACAGGGTACTGCGCTAACCCCTGTGCTTCCCTATACACTGTTTTTACCTTTGTAAATAGACCCTTCAATCATCTCCAGTAATCTTTATTTGTTTGTAACATCTGCCTCCTGCTGGTAAACTGACTGGCATTACAAAGTTAGCAATTAAAATGAAGATAATTTTTAAGATCAAGTAGGATTTACCCCTGGAATGCAAGAATGGTTCAACATATACAAATCAATATATACAATCCACCACATTAACTGAATGAAAGACAAAAACCATATGATCATCTCAATAGTTGCAGAAACAGCATTTGGCAAAATTCAACATCCTTTCATGATAAAAACTCTCAACAAATTAGGAATAGAAGGAATGTACCTCAACACAAAAAAGCCACATATGATAAGCCCATAGCTAACATCATATTAAATAAACAGTGAAAAATTGAAAGATTTTCTTCTAAGATCAGGAACAAGACAAGGATGCTCACTCTCACCACTTTTATTCAACATAATACTGGAAGTCCTAGCCGGAGCAATTAAGCAAGAGAAAGAAATAAAAGGCATCCAAACTGGAAAAGAAAAAGTTAAATTGACACTGTTTACAGAATTCATAAACGAATACAGGAAAGTTGTAGGGTCCAAAATCAACATAAAAAATCAGTGGCATTTCTACAGTAATACTGAAATATCTAAAAAAATATTTAAGAAAACAATCCCATTTACAATAATTGCAAAAAAATACTTAGGAACAAATTTAACCAAGAAGCTAAAAGATCTGCACACTGAAAACTATAAAACATCAATAAAAGAATTGAAGAAGACACAAATAAATGGTAAGATATCCCAAGTTCATGGATTAGAAGACTTAATATTGTTAAAAGGTTTATACTATCCAAAGCAATCTACAGATTCAGTGTAATATCTATCAAAATTCCAATGACATTTTTTACAGAAATACCAAAAGAATCCTAAAATTTGTTTGTAACTTCAAAAGACCTCAAATAGCCAAAGTAAACTGAACAAAAAGAACAAAGTTGAAGGCATCATACTACCTGATTTCAAAATCTATCACAAAGCTATGTTAATCAAAACAATATGATACTGGCATTAAAACATACATATGACAAATGGAACAAAATGGCAAGCCCAGAAATAAATCTACGCATATATAGTCAATTGATTTTTAATAAAGGTACCAAGAACCCGCAATGAGAAAGGACAGTCTCTTCAATAAATAGTGATGGAAAAACTGGATAACCACATGCAGAAGAACAAAAGTCTACTTTTATATCACACCATATACAAAAGTCAATTCAAAATGGATTAAAGACTTAACTATAAGACCAGAAACTATAAAACTACTAGAAAAAAAAGGGATGGGGGGAAAGCTACACAACATTGATGTAGGCAACGATTTTTTGGATTTGACCCTGAAAGCACAGGCAACAAAAGCAAACATAGACAGATGGGATTGCACCAAACTAAAAAGCTTCTGCATAGCCAAGAAAACAATCAGTAGAGTGAAGAGACAATCTACAGAATATGAGAAAATATTTACAAAGCATACATCTGCTAAGGAGATAATATCCAGAATATATGGGGAACTCAATTCAAATAAGTAAGAAAACAAACAATCCAATTAAAAATGTCCAAAGGACATGGATAGATATTTCTCAAAAGAAGACATACGAATAGCCAACAGGTATATTTTTAAAAATGCTCACCACCACTAATCATCATGGAAATGTAAATTAAAACCACAATGAGATATCATCTCACACCTGTTAGAATGGCCATCATCAAAAGAATGAACAATAACAAGAGTCCATGGGGATGTAAAGGAAAGGAAACCCTTTTACATTGTCGGTGGAAATGTGAATTGTTACAGCCATTATGGAAAATATTATAGAGGTTCCTTAAAAAATTAAACAGAACTTCCATATGACCCAGTCATCCTGTTACTTGGATATGTCTTCCAAAGGATATGAAATTGGTGTGTCACAGAGATATCTGCATTGTCGTGTTCATTGCAGCATTGTTCACAATAGCTTAGGTTGATACAAAGTCAACCTAAGTGTCCATCAAGGTATGCATGGATAAAGAAAATGTGGTATATGTACACCATGGAATACTATTCAGCTTTTAAAAAGGAGGAACATTCTGGGAGGCCAAGGTGGGAGGATCACTTAAGAACAGGAGTTTGAGACCAGCCTAGGCAACATCATGAGACCCCCTGTATCTATAAAAAAAATTAGCCAGGCACAGTGGTGTGTGCCTATAATCCCAGGTACTTGGGAAGCTGAGACAGGAGGAGTACCACTTGAGCCCAGGAGTTTGAGGCTGCAGTGAGCTATGATGACACACTGTACTCCAGCCTGGAGTCTGGGTGACAGAGCAAGACCTCATCTTTAAAAAAAATAAGTAAATAAGCCAGTAAATAAATAAATGAAAAAGGAAGCAATCCTGTCATTTGCAACAACACGGGTAAACATGGAAGACGTTACGTTAAGTCAAAAAGCCAGGGACAGGAAGACAAATACCGCATGATCTCACTTATATGTGGAGAATAAAAAAGTCAAACTCATGGAAAAATGGGGAGTAAAACCATGGTTACCAGATGCTAGGGAGTGGGGGATTGGGGAGATGTTGGTCAAAGGACAAAAAATTTCAGTTATACAGGAGGAACAGGTCCACGAGATCTATTGTACATCATGGTAACTGTAATTCATAACTACATTATATACTTGAAAATTGCTAAGAGAACAGATTTTAAAGTGTTGTGACCACAAAAAAGATAAGTCTGTGATGTAATGTGAGTGTTAAATAGCTTGATTTAGCCATTCTATGATGTACACATATATCAAAACATCATGTTGTAACAACATAAAAATATACAATTTTACCTGTCAATTAAAAAAAATTTTTAAAAGATATTTTTTGTTGTTTTGTACATATGTATATATTAAAATCTGTATATACACATATATATTTATATATATGCCATGTTTAATTATGTTAATATCTATACTATATATAATTATTAAAATATAAAATACTATTTCTGATGATACACATGCTACTTCAGTATGCAACTCAATGGACTGATTTGAGAAACTAAAACCACAGTTTGTACAATGAATAATTATCCTTCAATTTACATCTGCCAGTGTTTGCAAAATGTCACTGTTTTGGATTTGTGCTTAGCTTGAAATTTTGCTCAAAATGGGTCATTCCATTCTTGAGATATATTTTTTTCATTCTTTAATGTTTAGCTCATCACTTTTCTTCAATTTGAATTTCTTTGATTTGCTACAGCATATTCCCCCTTAATCATACTGTCTTTAACAAGGGTTGCACACAGCAGTTACATTTCCACTTTAAAATGTGAAAAGTTATCCTAAGTGAGTAAGTAAAGAAAGTGACAGAGGTCTCTTTCATCTCTGTAATAAAGTCCTTTCATTCAAATATGGAGGAAGTTTTTCAAATATGTGCTTGCTTTATTATTTGAGAGTATTCAATTCTGTTATAAAAGGAAAATAAATGTAAGAATGTTAAGCATAGACAGTGAGAAAGCCAGTAGCTTATGAGAGAGAGAGGGAGACAAACCTCACAGGATGTGTTAAGGACAGGTATAAATAAGTACCGTGATGCATAGGCAGTATCAAAAGAAATGTTAGCGACAGAAAGTAAGATGGTAGTCTCTCAGACGTGTTAAAGATAAAAAGAATAAATGGATACATGATGTAACAAATAAGAGAGTTTCTTCTAGAAAAGAAAGGCTAGAAAGACTAGAAAGACTGAGTCATAAGATATGATTCTCTCGGTTCCCAGTTATGTTATCTCTAAATTGGCTTCCCATTGGTAGCCCACATCGTAGTCCCGTTACGGCCCCACGTACCCTGTGCACAAGAAGTGCAGATAAAACCCACACCTGTTCAGTAGGCTAACTGGACAACTCATCTGTAGACAGGAATACTTATGCCCGATTGTCTCAAACAGAGTGTTTTCTGTTGCCCCCGGCATCACCTATTGGCCTCCTTTATTCAAACATCAACACAAGTCTTTACGACTACTCTCAGTTGTGAAGGGTGATGAAAAAGAGAGAGAGATAGAGAGAGACAAGAGAGAAGAGGAGAAGAGAAGAGAAGAGAAGATAAAAAAAAAGATGAGACATTATAAATATGCTAACCTAGAATCTGGCATTCAGGTAGGATGGCCCTTCTACCTGCTTGCGTCCTATCCTACCCCCATCTCTTTCCTCTTGCTTTCTGCTATGTATTTAAAATTGATTTAATAACTTTGTGATTGAAGAACCTTAATTTTGACTGTGAGCCTTTCTTTTCCATGACCTCTGAGATAGCTTTCATTGAAGTGTCTTGGGAAACTACTATTGCGTCAAGGCAATTTCCCACATGACAGTTGACAAAAGATTCTAGTGCTTCTATGAATTCTCTGGGGTTATCACTTATTGAGACCATGCAATGCATTTTCAAGATGTATGGATAATGGCATTCATTCATCTGTGTGGTATTCAGCCCATAACTTGAACCCATGTTCTTTTCTAGACCAAGTCCCTATGCTGATACCATCTGTGATGGTTAATTTTAGTTGTCAGCTTGACTGGGTTAAGGGATGCCCAGATAGCTGGTAAAGCATTATTTCTGGGTATGTCTGTAAGGGCGTTTCTGGAAGAGATTAGCATTGGAATCAGTAGACTGAGTAAAAAAGATCACCCTCACTAATGTGGGCAGGCATCATACAATCAATTTAGGTAGGGTTTAGATAAAACATCGACCAAAAAAAAAAATGGAAATGTAAATTTACTGTCTCTTCTGGAGCTGGGACATCTATCTTCTTCTGTCCTCAGACAATAGAATTTCAGGTTCTCAGGCCTTTGAATTTAGACTGAATTACACTACAAGCTTCCTCGGTTCTCCAGTTTGCATAGGGCATATTGAGGGACTTCTCAGTCTCCATAATGTGGGAGCAGATTCTTATATATCTTTATCTGTATCACTATTTCCATCTCTACTTTCTGTCCATCTCTCTACTACCTGTCTATACCTTACTGGTTCTTTTTCTCTAGAGAATCCTGACTAATATATCATCCTATTCAATTAAAGGAGTAGTACTCAAATTGCTCATTGGAGTTACCCTGGGAGTTCTGTTGTCTACATTTATTACTCTCTTGGGTTAGCACATGTGTAAGTGTTTTGTGCCATTTCTCTGTTAACCACACCTTTCCTTCCGTAAGTGCAGATCTACCATCCGCAACAAAAAGTAAGAGTGTATGTCTACATCTACTACAAAAGGGGCTAGGATGAAATTAGGAAATCATTCTTATTGTGTGTAAATGGTCATTCTTATTATAAGTAAATTCATGGATTTGCACAGTTCTATGTTACTTGTAATCACCAGCATTTTCACAAATAACTTTCATTGCATCATTTGTCCTTCTTGGCTGCCAACTGCACATATTTGCAAAATCTTTTTTAAAAAGTCCAAACTAAATACACAGGATGACATCATTTTAACTCAAAAATTTCTTTAAAAAGCTATTTTCTTTACTGCCAATGTTTTTGTTTTGCTATCCTTTGTTTTTTTTTCTTTTGTAGCCAGACCCAACTCTTGCTTAGTTCCCTTCTCTGTTTCTTATGTAAATAGTATAAGAAGCATTTTCTTCTTTTTTTTTTGACATGAATGTATTTAACATACTTCAGTCTAAGAAGCATTTTCTTCTGTCAACTTGCTTTTTGATGCTACAAACATGACTACTAGGTGACTTTTATTCACTGCTTTACATGAGACTTTGTAGTTTGTGAATTACGGGATATTAATTAAATGAATAAAAGCAAAACTTATAAACTCAGGAATTCAAAGAGCTTTTAGTTCACTCTAGTTTTAATTCATCTTTTTATGATCTGCAATATGAAGCTTTGCTAGCAAGACAGGGTGACTTAATGTAAACCAGATGAATTATGAAGGCAGATTCCAAATTGGGGTTTGAATCTTGGTTTAGTTACTCTAGGTCCTTGAGAAAGTTATTTATATATCTGCAAAACAAGGCTAATAATACCAAACTTCCAAGGTCACTGACAGAAACACATACATACATCTATGTCTACATCTATATCTGTATTTATCGATGTATAGTCTTTGAAACATATTAATGCTTCAAAATGGTAGCTGCTAATAGCTTGCCAACTCTGGGCTGAAGCAAGATTGATGAGTGGGATGATGGGTTAGTGGAAAAACAGGTCTTGTCTATTATTTTCCAGACACACCTTCACAGTTATTCTAAGTAAAGAGCATCAAAATCTCACAAGACGAGAATTCAGAAGAGAAGTGTGGCAGGTAGCATGTGGCTCTAAACATAATGTATCCATGTGACTTTCCCAACGACTGATGACTAAAGGCAGGTGACCTTTTATAGCTTTTAATGTTGCGGATGAAATGATACAGCCTGCTACATTGGAAACTTGCTAGTTAAAATCTGAATGTGTCTGACATCCATTTTATTTTGAAGATTACATCACTTCAATTTTTCGAAGTATGTATTGCAGGATACAAAAGAAGATTAAGACATGGTTCTTGACCTCACTGAATTTGTAATCTCAATAGGAAAACAAGCTATCTACAGGTGAAGGAGTTTAGATAGTGCTATGAGATGGCATATGATTACGAGTTGATGACTGACACAGATAAGTACAGTCTTTGGAGAAAGAGATCAAGGTGGTTGAAATTGTCTGAGAAGTTTTACTAGAAGTCATGTGACTTGAGTTAACATATTTTGAGGTTAAGGGATGGAGGGTGTTTTCTAATAACAAATGATTTGAACTATGGTTTCCTATCACACAGGGATTCATTAAATTATATTTTACTTGCTCTAATTTTTCTTAGAGTTGCAGGGTTATTCATTTTTAATGTCTAATTTTCAGGCTCTGACATCAAAGGGAGATATTGAAGGAATGTTCTGTTGCTTCAGTGCTGAACACCTTGCTCCAGCAGAAGTGCCACACAGCTTCTCATTTGTAAAACTTTATGCGTGTACAGGGAACTTACTGCAGTGGCAAGGTACAAAAATTCTTTCAATTTAAATTATCTTCACACTGAGAACTAAACTTTAAAATGTCTTAATGAAGAAAAACCCATGTGACCGCCCAGTCTATTCCAAGGTGCTGTCTGCCTTCAAATGCCCTCTTCCCATTTACATATCTAATTCTTCACTGGCAGAAACATATCATTGCATGATTTTTGCTGGAGGAAAGAAATAGTAAAGGATTTTCGCAAAGCACACTTATGTCTCTGAAGGTTTGAAGTTAAAAATTTAATATTATAAAGAGAATTTGATTTTATACTTACTCTGACTGAAATTAAAATGACTATTGGATGTATCTGGAGGGAGTTTGCGAAACAATGCCAGTGGAAAAATCAGGACGTTAATATATACACACGCATACACACCTTTCTGGATGAGATGGCACGGGGGCCATTGAAGCTGAGTAAGCTGTCAGACCCATCAGTCTTGATTGGCTTTCATTTTAAATGCATTTGGTCTGACACCATTGTATCTTGGGAATGCATGCTCCATGTGGCACAGAACCAAAAATTAAATCTCCTTTCTTATAGTTGAATGCTTTTTCTTCAATCTAGCACAAATCTGAATACTGGTGCAAGACTGAAGATAGATGGAAGTTAAATATTAAATACTATTTTTAAAATTTCAATACAGACTGAGAGTAGTTAGCTTCTGTCCTAGTCAAAAGAAATAAAATGAGATAAATATAAAGCAATGCTGAGAATACTATGGGTTCAGAGTTTATATGAGTGGCTCAGAGATGTTGGAGGACTTCTGAAAGACAGGAAGTTAATGGGATTCTATTTATATTAGTTTCTTAGGGCTGCCATAACAAATTACCACACACTTGGTGACTTAAAACAACTGAAACGTATTCTCTCACAGTTCTGGAGGCCAGATGTCCAAAATCAGGTGTTGGCAGGGCCATGTCCCCTCTGTAGGCTCTGAGACAGTCCTTGTCTCTTCCAGCTTTTGGTGGCAGGAGGTGTTTCTTGGCTTGTGGCTGCATAATTCCAATTTTTGCCTTTATCTTCACTGTGTGAATGATCTTTTTCCCTGTGTTTCAAATCACTCTTTTCTTTCTCTTATAAGGATAACAGTCACTGGAATTAGGCCCCTAAATCCAGAATGGTCTCATCTTTAGAACTTTAAATTAATTATATCTGCAACGACTTTTATTTCCAAATAAAGTCACATTCACAGCTATCAGGAGTTAAGAGTCGAACACATCTTTTTTTTTTTTCCTTTTCTTTTTTCTTTTTTTTGTTTTAAAGATAGGATCTTGTTCTGTTGTCCAGGCTGGAGTGCAATGATGAGATCATAGCTCACTGAAGCCTCAAACTCCTGGCCTCAAGCAATCTTCCTGCCTCAGCCTCCCAAGTAGCTAGGACTAGAGGCATGGGCCACCACGCCCAGCTAATTTTTTTTTTTTTTTGATGGAGATGGGGTCCCTCTATGTGGCCCAGGCTGGTCTTGAACTCCTGGCCTCAAACGATCCTCCCCCCTCCCAAAATGCTGGGAGTACAGGTGTCAGCCACTGTGCCCAGCCAGGATTTGAGTAATATCTTTTTGGAGGCCACTATTCTATACAATTATAAGAATAAAAGAGAACAGAGGAATCAATTGTCCAAAACTTTCCAAAAAGGAAGCAGAAGTGGGCAAGATGGGGACTTCTTCCAAGCGCAGAGCCTCAAGAGGGTCTAAGCTCCATGTGAGCAAGTGAGTAGAGCAAGAGTTGGGATGTGGAACAGGAATCAGGGAAATAATTGAGGTTCTGTAGATGAATAGCTACACCCCTCTCCAACTTCCCTTTTTCTTCACTCCTTTCTGGCCCATTATTTTGAGATAAAAACTGGCAGCAGTGGCTTTCATTCCTGACCTTCCTGTTAGCTAAGACCAGAAAGTAATGCTCTTACAACACTCTCAAGTAATAAACATTCTTCCTGAATAGAGTTAGTCCTTTGATTTATTATGATTTTCTGGCATTTCAGGGGAATCTCAGCTTCTCTCCTTGCCACCTCAAAGTTGTGTTGACGTGCCTGTCTGCATACAGAGTTCACAGCCAGCCTTTCTGCTCAGGAGAAAGACTTATTTTGATGAAATCATCCACAAATGAAACAAAATCTTACATAAGCTAAGTGTGGTCATTAATCTAGTCCATACACTTGAATATAAATAGAGAACCATCATCAGACACATGCAGAAAAGCCAACAGTATGGAAGAGAATGATCAAGATATTTCTGATAATTCATATAAATTATGATAATTCATAATACTTATATATAAATTACTATGTTATAGACAATGAATAAGCTAAAGTAAAACAAACTCTGAAAGAATCCAATTTAAAATCTTCAAAAAGATTTCAAGAAATTACTGCCTCAATTTTCCCTATTTAAGATACAGGGTTGTTAGAGGATTAAATGAGATAATACATGGAAGCATTTAGAAAAGATACTGGTATGGTTGCATCAAAAGAGCAACTCTTGTTCAAGATTTAGATTAAAATCATTTCCTTGGAAAATGATTTGCCTACATCACTCTGCCTCAAATCAGGAAACAGACATCATACAGTATTTTAAACAAGGGAAGCTTTATTATAAAGAATTATTAAGCAATGAGAGGAATGTACGTATAACATGTGATGAGAAAGCTAAAAGGTATCTTAGGTTTGAGCGTAACCTAAGAAAAACAAACTTGGAAGGAAGTCTCCCCCTGGCTCAGGTGCAGACCTTGTCGGAGGTTGGAGAAGGCGTGATTGCAGTAAACCAGATGGCGGAGAAGTTCATGGGCTTGCCCAGACCAAATCTGATCCACGTTCTCTAGGCAAGCGAGAAGCACCTCTCCAGGGTGCAGGTGGACTGCAGCTGGTGGGCAGGTATGCAGAAGGCGTTCGTGTGCTGGTGATGACACCAGGAGTATGCAGTGCCCACGCTGGGTGGGCTGTAGGAAGGGCTTACCAGGCTGGACTGGGACTGCGAGGTCGCCAAGAGACCACACATTCTGGGCAAATGGCAGCAGCTATCACCAGTTGTCCTCACACCTGCTCCGCTGACCAGGGAT
The DNA here is from genome assembly GCA_963575035.1 of Avahi laniger. Lineage (NCBI taxonomy): Eukaryota > Metazoa > Chordata > Mammalia > Primates > Indriidae > Avahi > Avahi laniger. Next base: position 25,817 of record CAUYSK010014751.1, on the reverse strand, counting down.
GCAGCCGCCCGAACCGGCCAAAGCCCTCTTCCTCCTGCAACGTCACTCCATCGCCCTCTATCGAGAAACTCTAACATTGTGCTCACTCACTGCTAAGGGGAAGCTCTTGAAGGAATCCCACCCATTAGCACAGAGCAAATATTGAAGAATGAATTTGAGAGGCAAGAAATTGATAACTGTAGCAGAATCTAAGAAATCTTCTTAGAAAAAAATTGTATAATTGAAAATCAGCTGCCTTCTTGTCCCTGGAGTAGTGCAATGAGGTAATAAATGTTCAGCACTACTTAAATTTTTTTTTCTCATGATTGGACTATTGATATAACAGCTATCAGTTTAGTGCCAGGTACACTTAAAAGCAGTATGCTGAAATAATAATAAAAAAAAGCAGTTTAGATGCATGAACCTACCTATTAAATGTTCACTATAAACTTTTAAGTACCGTTATTATTCACACTTGAGGAAACTGACACATACACTTTATTGACCATAAATTTTGATCAGACCAATAACCACACTCTTTATAATCACTTGCTGGTGAGGGTTGGAGGGCGGGATGGTGGTCTACCTGAACAAATGTCATAATCATTTTGATAAAATTCCACGTTTGCACATTTATAAAAAAATCTCATAAAACTTAAACATTGAGCAGGGGAGCAGAGAAGTCATTGGCAAAGCTAAATTAAATTGACCAGTTATTTTTATTTTTTATTTAGAATAATGAAAAGCACCTCAAGAGGGTATTCATGCTTTATCACCTCAAAGAAGTCAATACCTAAATATTCAACACTCTTAAAATGGTATAATGTGTTAATAGGTTATTACCCTTTTTTGGGGAAGTGCTACAGGGATGAAAAACTACAATCCCCATAGTAGAATAGTTGTTTTTGTTGTTGTTACTGTTACCTTGCTAACAAATATTTCTAGCTTCCACTTAAATATAAAATAATAAATTATGGAGCTAGACTGGCCTTAATGGGATTTTTCTGTCATATGCCGAAATAATGTGTTGAGGAAGAGTTTCGTGGGAGAAAAAGTTAAAGAAGGAAAAAAGAGCTCTTTTTTCATTGTCTTTTATTCCTAAAGGATTCTCAGAGCTTTATTCTCAGCACTGATCAGGGCATTGAGGACAATAAAGAAACTCTAATCTCATTTTTTTTTCCCAAAAGAAACCCCTCTTTTTGCCTAATGAACCCAACCACATGTAATAAAACATCCTCTGTGGCACACTGTGCCTCCCTTGTCCAACAGGCCAGGGTCACCACAGCAGTATTCATCATCCCCGCAGAAAATGGAACAAAGAACACAACAAAGAATGACAGAAGGACAAAATGTCCCACCAAAAGGTGATACCATTAAAAAAAGGACAACAATTGCAGAAAACTCAGAAAGCTTCCTGACAAAGAAAATCTGTTGGGAAAGTTACCTTTTTCTTTAAGCATACTACTTTTACCATGAAAACAAAGAGATAGTTCTATTAGTCAACACAGACCAGATACTTTATTTTGAAGGAAAATCAACACATAGATTATAAATTTAGTTTAAAATTTGTATGTATAAGCTTATTTTCAAATATCTCAATCAGAAAAATAAAATGATTTATTAGTGATCTTATTTAACCTAAATAAAGTGGATTTATATCCTAAGAAGATTTTTTTTTTTTTTTGAGAGTCTTGCTCTGTCATCCTGGGTAGAGTACAGTGGTGTCATCATAGCTCACTGCAACCTCCAACTCCTGAGCTCAAGTGATCCTCCTGCCTCAGCCTCCCAGAGTGCTAGGATTACAGGTGTGAGCCACCATGCCCAGCCCCTAAGAAGATTTTATATTGCCAATAGCTCATAGTTCTATAATACTAGAATAATCCTGATACAGATGCCTCAAAATAATGGATGTTCCAAAATAAACTCTCCATACCTGAATTTGGAATGTAGTTTCATGCTTATATGTAAAATTTGGATTTATCTGATTATTTGGGAAATTTATATTACCAAAAAGATCTTAAAACACATTGATATCCAAAAGACAATTATTATAAACCTTGGCTCACATCCCGGCTCCTCTTTTCACTTACTGTTCGTATCACCCTGTTCAAGTCATTTAACCTCAAATCATAAGCCTCAGTTTGCTCTGTTATAAAATGTGCAAAATCGCTCTCTATACTTCAGGATTATTGTGAGGATAGAACTGACATCACATGTGTGAACTGTGAGAATAGAGTCTAATTGTTCTCAGAATCCTTGCCTTAGCTGCTTATGTGCTTCTCTTGCAGTTTTGGAAATGAACAAAACTAGCCCCCTCTGAAATATGTATGTAATATGATTGTGTACTCACCCAAGGGGATATCTAGGGTTGGGAATGCCTCTCAAACTATGTTAGATACAAGATTAAACAGAGGCAATGATAAGTCTTGATAGAAAGAGTCTGGGACTTGGAATCAAAAGAGGGAGGACAAAAAAGTGGAGAACTCACCAACTATGTGGGTTTTGGTAATGTGCTTATTACTCTGAGCTTTCGTTTCCATGTGGGTAAAATTGAGATAATATTTGAACTCAGCACTTTATATGGCTGTTATGGGAATCAACTCTAACAGTGTATGTCAAAGTGCCATAAAAAATAGACGTAAGTTATAATTAAGAGGCATAATTGCAGTTGATAAATTTCAATTCAACATTCTTTCTTTTGAATATTTGTTATGTCCTGCTGTGTTTGCTGTACATGGGTTTTCTTCTGTATCCATTTTTTGAACTTAATTTCACCTTTTCCACATGCAAACATATCATTTTGTTTTTAATAATATTAATTAAATAAAAGTTAATTATATAAATTAAGTAAAATAAATCTTTAACCAAAAATAAGACAATTTGTTTATATTTGGATTATAGAACAATATTTGCTAAAAGCATTTAAGTTGAATATGCTTTATTTTATATGATACTAAAAGATTTTGGAGGACACAAACTCAATTCTGCATGCCCAAAGAAATTATTTTTAGTAATGCGCTTAGTAATCTGGGTTCATCTCAAATCGTAATTGACTTGATCAGAATAATTTTCAAAATCTTAACCTGTAATTCATAATGATCTGTGATGAATTCATTCTTCTCAGTTTGCGAACTACTATTTTCAAATTGTACCTGAATTTTCTTAGAAATTCTGGAAAATATATGCTATAAGCTATATTAACACGGGATTCCAAATATGTTTTTATGATTTTAATTTTTGCTTCCAATTTTACAGCTTACTCTGATTTTACTCTTCTTTTATGATTTTCAAATATTACCTACATCAAGTATGTATAAAACATTTTCTTTAAACACGTACGGTGAAAATCATTCAAGCAGATGGCTCCACACAGTCATTGGTAACAGAGGATGGAGTATCAGCTCAGTTGCTGCTGAAATGGAGTCCAATTTAATAGCTCAAATGAGGACAAGAATTAAATTGGAAATTGCAGGCTAAAATATTCTGCATTTGATCATAAAGAGACTCTAAGAAGGAAGAACACAGTTGTCTGTATTTCAAAAGGAGCCAGGCTTCTGATAGTTCTGTGCTCTATCAGTTCATAATCAAAGTAAGCAATATAAATCCATTTTTAAAGCACTAATATGGTTTTTTTTTTTTAAGAAAAGAGAAATTTCTTTCAGATGTCAATGGCATTAAAATTCTGTTTATAATTATGGTGCACTGAACTTGCAAAACAAGAGTTAGTTTTGCCTTATTGGGGAAGGGGGTAATATTGTCTCTGCCCTGAATCCTGTTCACCAAACCAGGTGTTCAGGTGCTTGTGTTGACTTCCTCTGCTATTCCCAAGCTCCCATGTTCAGAGGCTGGCAATTTTATTTAGCACAAATAAAACATTCTAGGATGAGGCAAAGATTGAGGTTATTCATGGGCTTCTATTGAATAACCATATTACCTACCCACATAAGCTGCCATAAAACATAGGGCTCATTTGGTGAAATAAAAATAGTGTGGAACAGAGTTATTAGAGCAAATCACTTAACCTCTTTAAGCCTCAATTCTCTTTTTTGCAAAGAGTTTAATAATAGTACCTACAGGAAGACACTGTAAGGATTCACTGAGACAATGCATAGGAGATGTGCGAGTATAGAACATGTCTAACCTAGAGAGAACAGAGAAGGTCAGAGTACACACTTTCCCAGTCCAAATCCTGGCTCCCCCCTTGCTTGTTGTTGGACATTGGGCAAATTACTTAACTTTTCTGCGCTTTCATTTCCTCAATCATAAAATTAGGTTTTATAATAACACGGTGTTCATTGATTTCTTATGAGGACTGAAGGAACTAATGTTTATAAAGCACTTAGTACAGAGTCTGCTCTTTGTGCTATTAAGAGTCATAAGCACACAAATGGATGTTATCATTATTATCATCATATACTTATTCAAAACAAATGGAGTGTTGTTGGAAAAATAAAAATTGTTATATTAAGAGATTGTGAAACTTAAAAACTTAAATAAGAATTTTATAACAAACTAAATATTCTGATAGCACAGATAAATTTTAAAGAAACCAAGCTAGAATGATCTTTGTCATAACTTGATGTCAAAAAAATTATTCTTCCACGCTTAGCAATACTAAACCCAATTGTCCCTTTATGGTTTTAAATGTGTTTGTTTTAGTTTGGGGCCAGGAATATTCCATTCTAAGCACACTATGGTGAATTGTCAAACAGGAATATTTAGAATTGTCTCATGGTATTTTGAAATTACTCTCAATAAATTGGTTGATAATTTATTTTTTCCAATTTCAATTTTAATAATTATAGGTAAAACATTATTTACATTGGTAATAAATGTTAATAGTAACTTGAATATTTCATTTTCAACTTCTGGCTTTTTCTTCCTTCCTCTCATTATCATTCATTTAAATGTGTTGGGCTGAATTAAAAACTGCCAAGTAACCAGTGTATTAATTTTACATGGCCACCATAGCAAATTACCACAAACTTAGTAGCTTCAAACAATAACAGGTTTAATATTTTATAGTTCTATAGGTCACAAACAGTAGAGGCTCTAAGGGAAAATTCATTTCCTTTCCTTTTCAGCTTCTACAGGCTGCCCCATTCCTTGGCTCCTGGCTGCCTTCCTCTAGCCTCTGGGAGTCCTGTATTTCTCACATCACATCACTCTGACGCTGACTTTTTTTCTCTCTTTGAATTTTAATGATCCTTGTGGTCACATGAGACACACCCATTTAATTTAGGATAATCTCCCTGTTTTAACATCAATTGATTCACAGTGTTGATGCCATCTGCAACCTTAATCTATCTTGGTCATGTAATCTAACATATCCACAGTTTCTAGGATTAGTACATGGACATCTTTGAGGAGGAGGCATTGTTCTGTTTACCACAGCTAGCACCCGTATCAGCCTGTGGAATCTTGTGTCTAACTGGGTCATCACAGTATCAATTATGTGATCAACGTGATAAATTCCCTGTTGCCTAAAAATGCTGAAGAGCAGTGTAAAGATGATGGATTTTCTGTCCACAAGTTAAAGCAGACAGTGCAAAAATTATTTTGACTATCATTAAATCTTTAGGAAACATTGGCCTAGGGAAATTTTTAGGACTGGGAACAAAATTAAAAGGATTGATTTTCACATGGTCTTTAAGGCAATGACAGTGTCTGTTATGTGTGAATATTTGATGTGGACAAAGACCTTCTCATCCTTTCAAACAATAAGCAGCCAAGTATGAAGATTTTATCAACTTCTATGACAGCTATCTTTGTGGAGGGTATCAAAGACTCCTTGAAAGTTTTGCTAATATACTATAATAGATCATAATGATCAACCATGAAGCATTTCAAAGTGTTAGCAAATATTTGTTCTATGTTACAGTCTTCTAAGTAAGCCAGAATATACCATAATTATTAAATATTTCAATAATAATAAAAAAGGAAAAGACCTTTTACAAAATAAAGTCTGAATTAAGTAGAATAAATTTGGCAAATATGGTGATTTCTTTGATATTATTTACACACTTACAATTTTTGGCATTATTGTATTTAGCTCTTGCAGTTTTGACTTTTCTCATTGAGAATTGGAGGGTGGGATCCAAACACATCAACACAACTAAAGAATAAATTCTTACTTTGTAAATCAAGGAAATAGAGTATACTGGAAAATGTATGGATTTTTATTTATTTATTACCATGGAAGATCAAAACCATAACACTATAGCCAAATTATCATGAAAATCAAGAAAAAGCTGAAATGTGTCTGAGTATAATTCCATTTGTTTGCTGATGGCCAGACTGACTTAAAATGTATTAGACTCTTCAAGGGCCATGATCAATACTTTTGAAACTTTCAACTCTCCTGGGTCCCTTAAAGCCCATGGGCCATGATGTAATGAATTGGCTGCATCAGCTTATTTTCAGTATTCTTCTATTCAGTCTCCTTGTCTGTATCTCTGATTCCTTTAGCTTTAAAAAATTAAAAGGGAATTTGAGAAATTGAAAGCAATATTCTCTTAAATCAAGTTCTATATGTCTCTAAACATTTTGATTTTTACTCATGATAAAATGGTTGCTAATGAGTTCTATGTTGATAACTGCTTAACAATTTTTGAGCATAGGATCATCTTCCTGCTGAACTGTTATTAAATTAAATTCTGCCTGGAAAATCAGTTTTTTTGGTAGGGAATAGGAACCTTGGTTGCCTGAGGCATAGTATACCTTTCTAATGGCCTCTAACAGAATATCAAGACTAAATGAGTATATGTCCTACATTTAGGTAGATCTCTGCTCCCATTAGCTGAGTTATAGCTATTTCCTAACCAGTTTGAATTTGATACTGTAATCATATAATTTAATTAAATTATTATAATAAATAGGAATAGAAATAAATTTGACTCTATAAAACAATATTGAATATTTTCAAAAGCCTACTAAAGGTTGATCACAAAAGTTTTATGTCAAATTAGGAGTGGGGACACAACTCTAAACAGAAGGGTAAAATCTGCACTCATACAGCTTTAAAACAATTTTTTTTAAAAAAAAACAGAACTTGAAAGAAAAATACATACTGTTTATATAAAAAAATGAATTGAAATTCCAATCAGCCCATTATAAAAGAAAACAACTTGGTTTAATCAAAAGTTTGGCTGATGAACGTACATTTCTACATATTTAATTGAAATAAAATGTAAGTATACGTTCTTATGATTTTTCACAACTATGCTCTAAGTTTCTCAATTAACTGAAAAACTTATGGTCTTGGTTTGAGATAGGACAACATCACTGAAAGTCATTAACTCTCTTAATTATAACTGTAACTAGGAAGCACTAAGAACACTTGCTCCTTGTAACACTGGAAAAGAACTATGCATTCGACAATGTCATGCAAGGGGAGGGACCACGGCATTGAAGTTTATTTGGCTGCTTTTAATTCGCATGACCTTGGACAAAGATCTTAAAACTCAAATTTAGTTCTTTTATTTTAATTTTTTTTCTATTTTTTTTTAATTTCAAAGTATTATGGGGGTACAGATGTTTTTGGTTACATGGATCACTTTTATAATGCTCAAGTCAGGGTTAAAAGTGTGCCAGTCACCCATGTAGTGTTCATTGTACCCCTTAGGTAGGTTTTTGCTCATCTCCTCCCTCCTGTTTGATTTCCATTGAAATTTACTTCCCTCTGTGCACATGTGGGCTCATCAATTAGTTCCAACTTAATAGTTTATAAAACCAATCTTAAAGAGAAGAATAGACAAATAAAGGTGAAAAGGCTGGTGCAGAGTAGTCACTCAATAAATGTTAGTTTCTTTTTGTCTTAAGTGGAATAACATAAGCTGTTTTGGAAGACTTATATAGAGCTGTGTTGATTTTCTTCAAGATCTATTTTCCTTTAAAATATTTTCTACAAAACTTGATATCACAGGCAAAATTCTAGTTAATTTGCAAATACTTTAGGGATTTGTGGACTCTAGAATATTTCATGAGTGTTAAAAAAGAAACGAGTGCATTTTCACTGCTTTTCTTTCTCAAAAGTGAATACAAGAACAGTATAAGAGGTGTCATATCTTTTATACCTGGATATTTAATGCAATTCTCCCCTTGACTTGCTGAGTGTAAACTTTATCTGATTGTCTCCTAAAATTTTCTGATTAGGATAAGGGAAGAATAGCATCTTGTATTTGAATTTAAACCAATTTGATCTGGAGTAGGGTAGCTTCAAAATAATGGTGCTAGCCATACTGCATTAAAACATAAACAGAAAACATACAGAGAAATCTCTTTAATATCTTTTCACTTGGCTAGTGTATAAAGCAATAGAAAAGCTCTAATAGTGTAATTTCATTATCTAGGACACTGATGACAGAGAGGCTCTCTTGTTCTACAGATGGAGCCACGCAAAACCTATTGACACAAGGGAAGAATAGGCTGCTTCAGATTCCCATTTACTTACAAAAATGAAAATTATTACCTCCTACATGACCATTTAAACAACTAGCACAAGAAGGCATCTTTCTACTCATAGATTTAGAGCATATTTTATATGATAACTGCTTTTATTTTAAAAATAAACAAAAATGCTATTTTACTTCTTGAGAGAATTATTTTTCTCTAAATAGTTGGCAATAACAATAAAATGCAAGACTTTTTCTATAACTGGGATATATCTCAATTCCTCTCACATTCTTTTAAAATAATAAAGTGCATAGTAGTTGGGAATGATGGAAAGTTGAGGAGAAATTAAATGGATGATGATAAAGACCACCCAAAACTGTTTTTTTATAGGTAAATTTATGGATCCACAAGAGATATGTTACATTACTGTATGAAAGTGTTTAGGATGTAGTAAGCCTGTAATAACACTAATTTAATTAACTCTGAAATTAAATGATAATGTGAGAGAAAAAGTTATCTATCTCATATTGCCATAATCATTAAGCATAACAATAGATACTATCATTATTATAATAAAGAACTTAACATATTTACCATTTCAGATTGAACCATAAGGTTTTTTTTTGTTTTTCATTTTTAACTAAAATGGGATTCAAAATATGATGTCTATCTTACTTTGTCTTTTGGTAAATGTCTATTTTTCTCTATTTGTTAACACAGACTAATGTAAGTTACTAAGCACTGGATTCTGACAGTGTAGTCTAGCACACATTCATGATTTCTTTGCATAAGCAAAAAAACAAGACATTAATCAAGACCTTTTCAACATAAAGTGTATTTCATACAAGTTAAAATTAAACAGAAAACTGTATGTAAATAAATGTGAAAATATTCAAATAGAAAATGGCTTTTGCTAGCTCTTTTTATGTTTAGTCATCTATTTTTAAAAAAAAAAAACTAAGGTAAAAAACTTGGATAGAACAATTAAACTAAAATAGCTTTTTGGGGAGAGGGGCTCTTAGGTAAACAATGTTCAGTATAATAAGATACCATTTTATTTTACATGTGAAGTTTACATGGATATATTAATTCTAAAAAGCTAAGTGATATTACAGGATTTATAGATGAAATACAGAAAGAAACAGAAAGCAAACTTCTCAAGCCTTGCGCTACTATTATTGGCTATATGCCAGGCCTTTAAGAATTTGAGACAGCTATAGAAAAATGACACCGATTGGTACCTGTGACCAGATTGAAGTGGGGGAATTGGTATTTAGAGATCTTTTACTTTTTTCATGCTGCTGCTCAGTATTATTGAGTTGGTCATCAGCAAATTGCCACATGCTTTGAAGCTTCACTTGTTTCATTCTACCCTGCTAGGGTCATGATATGATGGTTCACCATTCTGCCATACTTTTTGTTTTCACAAAAAAGCAGCTCTAATACATTGTTTAAATAACCTCTCATAGAATAAATGTCATGGTTTTTAAGTATGGTGATATTTTGTAGGTATGAAAGACAAAGTCAAACAAAGTCTGTTACTGCTTTTGATAACTTGACTCACTTTTATCAAACCTAAGAAGAGTTATCTGAAAATATTTAATTCTCTTGGACTGGAATCTAGCCCCTGGACCTATGATAAAGCAAACATTATTTTATCATATTGAAGAAATAACAAAGGAAAAGGGAACAGGAACTCACGCAGGGTACTCTTTGTTCTGTTTCAGGAGGGCAAAGTTCTCTGGTTATTAAAACAGAGAATTTCAGAGTTTAAAGAGACATTTAGAAACCATGAATCCACCTCCTTCCTCTTACAGAAAATGATGCAAAAGATGATTCTTTGCCATCTGAGGACCCTTGTTCCACTGCACCCTTCAGCCCTGGAGGTGGGGGAGCCGCAGGGTGCATATGAGGTGAGCAGGCACCCAAAGGACTGAGTGTGGTGGGACTGAGACCATGGTGAAGGCAGAGCACGAACACCCCTGGCCAGAGCCGACGGACTGAGGGAGCGCCGCCGGAAGGAAGCGGTGTGCCTGGGAGAGAAGTGCGCAGGAGTGAGTGGGAAATTCATGCGAGTTTTCTGGGATTCATGGAGTTGCTGAGAGCTGGAGAGCTAGCGAGGAAATGAGAGGGCATCTTGATAACTATTGCTGTGTTGTATGATTGAATCTTATTTTAAATGTTCTCTGAAGGCACGAGTGAAAAATTAAAAGTTATTTCTGGATTCCTATTGGAGGCTAAAACTGCCTTCTTGAACTTTGCAACACATCAGCGACTATATCAAGTGGGTCTCCAAAGTTGATAGTTTATAGTTATATGAAGAAACAGATATCAAGAAGGATAAGATATTTATCTAAGGAGGTGATTTCTTTAGTCGGGATGGTGAATTTGGATAATGTTATCCACACAGTGTATTGTCTCTTCTTTTCTTTTCTCTTTTTTTTTTTTCTTTTCTTTCTTTCCTTCCTTTTTGGGGCCGGAGGAGGGTAGGGACTTGCTCTGTCACCCCAGCTAGAATGCATTGCCATCATCAAAGCTCACGCAGCCTCTGATACCTGGGCTCAAGTGATCCTCCTGCCTCAGTCTCCTGAATAACAGGGATTACAGGTGCACGTCACCATCCTAACTCTATTTTTTTGTAGAGACAAGGTCTCACTCTTGCTTAGGCTGGTCTCGAACTACTAGCCTCAAGGGATCCTCCCACCTCCGCTTCCCAAAGTGCTAAGATTACAGGCTGACGCACTTGGCCAGTCCCCTCCTTTCTTGTCATCCCCAAGTTTGTCTCCTCGGATCCACATGCCCAGCAGAGTGGACTGATTTACTGAAATGTGTAAAAGCAGCTGCTTTCCCGCCACAGAAAGTCTGAGCTTTCTCTTTTCTTCTAAACTTGTTTTCACGGTAAAAGAATGCAAGGCAACATTTCTAATATGAAGACAATGTTACTAAATCAGTTGCAGAGAGAGAAGAAAATACTGGTTGGAAATGGTGATGACACTGCAGTTACACATTTGAAAGATATCTAGGGATTTCTCTATTAATGACTATGGAGCATGTATGGAAATAAATAGCTGACATTTTATAATGTCATATATAATTATATATAATATATATAAGCCATATAATTATATATTATATATAATCTTATATATAATTATAACACATATACTAACTTATATATAACATATATTTTATATATATATATATATGTCATATATAATGTTATATAATTTATAAGGTGCTTACTATGTGCCAGGCCTTATTCTAACTACATCGCACAGGTTAACTCATTCAATATTTACAGTATCTTCAAGAGGTAGATTCTGTTGGGACCATTCTCATTTTGCATATGAAGAAACTAAGACATTCAGCATGTAATTGGCTTGTTCAAGTTCACATCTTTGCTAAATAGTAGAACTAGGATAATAATGCCAGAGACCATGTGCTCAACCACTGCCTGTTTTGCCTTTATTGACTTAAACTAATAAAACATCTAAATAATTAAAATTCTTGTTAAATGTTTTTCATATTTACATTATCTTGGAATCAATATAACAATCATATATATATATATCAGTGCTTTGTAACTTATTGAAAAGAGAAAATTGCTTTAAGTAGGCTTATTACACCCTGTGTATTACACTATTACTTTACTGGAGGAGGATTTTATCATGGCTGATACCATTGATAACTAGCCAAGGCCGTATCTTGAAAGCAATGCTCTTTCCAAAATTGTGGTTAAAATTAAAAATATTTAACTATATAAATTAGACGGTGTTTTATTTGAACTGTACTTTCGGCATTTGGAATTGCACTTTGATACCGTAGACACTGCCCATTCCTGCAGTCTTTATGACGTGGCTTTCAGGACAGGATCTATATATAGTTTGTTTTTTACTTCTCTAACATTTACATTTATTGAGGAAAGCTAGCTTTCTCCTTTCTGAATGTTCACTATAAAATGGACACACCTCTTCTTTGCCCCGATTAAGGATGGCACTTCTCAGAAGCCAGAAGAATCGTTTGAATTCTCCATATCTGAGACAGAAGGAAGATTTCTTGTGTAAAGTAAGGCGAGACTGCTCCCAAACGGGAACCCTTCCACCTTCTGCCTGGCATGCAGTCTCATCTATAAGGCTTGCTTCCTAGTTAGATGCCAGAGATACAGGGAACAAGTATGTCCTAGACTTGGTTCATCTCCTCATCTCTTTTCCTCATGACTTCCACTGCCAACATTAACATGACAGCCAATCTCAAACCTTAACCATCTCTGCTATGGCCCAGTCTGGGACTTGCTGGTCTCTGTGCTTATTAAAAATGGTAGGACCTGGAAATATATGAGCGGTAGAGGCCATTTACAGTGTTGGTGTTGGCAGAAATCATGAGGAAATGATTCTTAACTTGGGGTCTAGGACCCCAGAAATGTCTGTGGATGAAATTCAGGTGGGTTCATGAAATTTAAAGGAAGTAAAATACACTTTTATTTGCACCAATATGATATTATTTCTTTCAACCTTTGTTATACACCATATAACCTTTGTTATACACCTTTGTTATACACCAAAACCTGCAGTTGTATTACGAGGACCTGTGACTCTGTTGCCAGTAGAAATCAGATATTTTCATATCATGGTTGTTTGCAGATATCTCAAAATATCATACACATTACTATTTTGTAACCAAAGTAACTATTGGATTTACTAATAGATTTTATTGTATAATATGTTAAAAAATAAGCACAGGCCATATCACAGTTTATTTATATTTTGATAACAATATTTAATATAACTGCTTTATTTGATAATTTTTTTTATCTTATGCATTTAAAGTCATTAATCTGGGGAACAAATAGGTTAAGAATCCCTGCCATAAAGTGATATACTGTGAGAAAAGAGAAAAGTAAATCCATTGGGAGCCTTTTCTGCTTGCATTTTGGAAATTAATGCTGAACTCCTGGGTGCATGTACAAAGAGGAAAAAGGAAGAATGTTTTATGTTTTATGTGATAGTCAGTTGGATGTGACCATAAGAGGAGACAGAGGAGAGGCTCAGAAAACAAAATTTATTATGCTCACAGATCCTAGAGATAGGAGGCATGGCACACCATGCAGGGCCACATGGAAAAAACACCTGCGTGGTCAGAAGACAAAAGGAGCAAGGGGAAAATTTAGGCCAGAGCCTTTATTTGAGTTTCCTCTGGCAAGGCAAGGCAGAGCAGAGTTAACAGTTTAGGACTGGCTAGTTTCAATAATTTCAGTGGGCCATAGGCTGTAGGGAGGGTCTTTAGTAGCCTGGGACCTAGCCCTGGGATGATGCGAGCAGAGGAATATTGCCTCCTGGGGTGTATGGTCCAGATAGAGGAGGTCTGGCTCTGGAATGGTTAGACTGCAAATCAAAGGCATGCTCCTGGCTGGGCCCTTGCTAGCTCTGCAAATTGGTTAGCCCCAAGAGGGGCAGTCTCTCTCCAGCTAGAAAGGTTATTTAAGATGGCAAAACACTACAGTATATAAAAAATAAGATATGTATAACACACACACACACACACACACACACACACACAAAGAGCATCAGAAGGATGTCAGATGTACCCATCCAGATGATGACTTACTGTTGCTAATAATTTTTGGCCCACCTCTTTCATCGTTGCATTGCATTTTTTCCCATTACATCTAAGGAATCTCCACTTTCCCTAAAGGCATAGTGTTGAAGTTGTTGCTTTCATTTTACTCAGTTTCCAGGTGACATGTACCTATGTGGTGCTGAGGAAAGTCAGTGAGGCACCAAGGGTGGGCCTTGGTCTCTCTGTAGCCAAGCAGGAGTTGAAAGAGGAGCTTCATAGTCTTTTAAACAGAATGTCCAATGGACCAGAACACTGTTACTACATATGTTTCTTTTGATGTCGTTCTCTGCTGATCATACCTCAAAAACACTTTCTAGAAATCAGATGTGACTTCATGGCACCAGGACTACAAGGAGCCAGCCCTGAGATACCTTGGGGGCTTTCAGTATGCCACTGCCTGTATGTGGTGAAAAGGTATCAATATTTATTCAGTCATTTGTTTTATCTTTTTTTTTATTACTATATGTGCTAAATAATAATGTTGTCCTAGGTTACGTTCCAAGAGTTAATGACAGAGTTCTCTTTGTTTTGTTAATATTATATCTTAAGAAAAAGGGTACAGCAGAATCACCTGTGGCACTTAAAAATATATATACATTCTCTGCTTATCCCAATGATAATTTGATTTTATAGACATTGCAGGTTTTCAAGGAACTGTGTTTTTTAAAAGGTGAATGTATAACAAATATGACCCTAGTTGAGAAAACTGCCTTATTGAGTCCATGAATAATTAAGGTTTTATATCATTTCAATTATGATAATGACTGTATAAACTCACATAACGATTAGGTGGCATTGGTTAATGTTTCATGTAGTTATGTGGACTTTTGTGCAACTTTTGGGGACAAAAATTACAAAATAACCAACTCCAAAATATAATATATAATCTTCCTATTAATTTCTTGCATTAGAAAATATATAAATTAACTTTAAAGAATGAAGGACAAAGAGGTAACCATTGTAATTTATGTATTGAATTTATAGTATAAGTCTACATAAAAGTATAGATTCCCTTAATTGAAAGAATTATCCTCATGAAATTTATGGAAGTCCTGTATGCTTGATCTACCACAAATCCTGACACAGATCTCTAAATGGCAAACATCTTTCATCTCATATTTCCATTGTTGGCGTTAGTCTCATCTTGATTTTCCTATTTCCCATTTTCTTGATAATGAAAATAAATCTTTCTTTAGTGCCTTGGATCCCATCTTTTTGCTCTCTTATATCACAAATCACAAGCTCTTTACATTTATCATCATTTCCTTCCTTATCTGGATATAAAATGAAATTTTATTCCTCAGACACAGTCTTCCGCTGTTATCCTATTGATTAAATATCAAGGGACATTTTCTAATGTTCCAGGTACTGTGCCAGACCCTGGAGATACAGAATCCCCATACTCTGAGAGCAAACAGGCAATTGTAATGCTTTTGATGACTGCCATAAGTCAGGTAAGCCTAAAGTGCTGATTTCGGGGTGACTTTGTGCAGGTTCGGCAGAGGAGGTGATTCCTAAGCTTATTTAAAATCATAATTGGAAGGTAGTCATTCAGGACTATGATTTATTCATCTATATATCATCAGACCCTTACATGGTGGAAACTGAATAAATGTTAGAGCTGATTGAAGAATAGGGGAAACATGAAGTTGTTGGCAACTGAAAATAATTATCTGAGTTTGGCTACATTAATAGACTGCAATGATTGAGTAAGTTTGGAAATGGCTTTGAAAATTTGTCTGGGGCTCTAAAGTTACCCTCTCTGCCATACAAGGTGTTTACATTTTATTTTAAGACAATGAGATTCCACTTAGGGGTAAGATATTATTACCTGATTTACTTTTTATAATGTCCACTTTGACTTCTTAGGCAAAGTTTGATCTTGCAAACGGGCATGACAGTGCTTCTCCCAGCTTCTTACTAAAGTATGTACATAGTTTTAAAAAACAATAAAACTTAAATAACATAGAATTGCTAAGACAGAAAAACTGATTTTTCAGAATCTGTGATAATTTTTTCCCAGTAACTGATGGAGCTGGATTGAGAGAAGCAATTAGTGGTCTGTCTATTCCTATTTCTGTGACAAAAACTGCAGACTCAGACCATCGCAAAAGGGTAGGTATGTTCCTCTCATGAGATTTCTCTTTTTTCCTCAGAGATCCAAAAATTGCACTAAGAACAAAACAAAATAAACATCCAGAGTTGTCATCATTGTTCTCTGATCTCTGATGACTCTTATAAAGATAAAAACATTTCCCCTGTGTCCCTCCTTTCCTTCTCTCCCCATTATTTTATTTTGTTTCAGAGATGGCAATAAGGAACTCTTTTCCCTGCTGTTCATAGGGGAATACTTTTAAAAAATCACTTATATGTCAGACTACATAGACTATCTCAGCACATTAAAAATAGCAGAAGTTGTACAGGTGGCATTTCAGACCACAGTGCAATACAACCAAAAATTATTAACACAATTTTAAGAAAACATATGAATCCAAAAAAATTTAGGTACATAATTAAGTTCTCTGGATGAACAATGGCTTTCCAAGAATTTTAATTCTGGAAAAAAAGGAAAAAGTTACATAGTTGACTACATTTTTAAAAAATCTGGTTGAATGCTTCTCTTTGCTCCCTAGAAGCTTTTGCATGCTAGTTCAGAGCACATATCACATTCATATTGATACTAAGCATTTTCATGTCTGTATTACCTACCATTCTGTTAGTTCCCTAAAGATTGCAACTGAGCACCTCAGGTCTCCACATACTGCCTGTTGTATATTGGACATTAATATATATTTCTTTAATGACTTTTTCTAAAATCACAATTTAAAAAAGAAATGTGCAACAGATATAAGAATATTTTCAATTTAACGAGAAAACACTAATACTCTGGTAGAAAGATGTGTTTAAAAATGTTCATACTATACAGATATCTGAATTATTAATAAACTGTTTCTAAATGTTTAGTCTCACTTCAAATAAAAGACATATAATTAAATATAGATAATAGAAAATTTGCCCGTCAAGTTGGCAGATGTGCACATTGCTTTATAGGCTCATGGGGTGAATGTAGATTCATTACAATCTTCCTGGGATAGTAGTGAAAAGTCAAAGCAGGAGATACATTACCACAATTTCAAAACAAACAAACAAAAATAAAACAAAACAAAAATCCAATCATGTTCTTTATGACTTCATAGATTACTATAAACTCCAAATACACAACTTATAGGAAATAAAGGGAAGTACAAAAATCCCTATACAGAAAAAAAAATCAAATAAAATTACTGAAAATAATCCAGCCACAGTCCAGGGAGATTATTTATATTATTTCCTATGTTCTTCACTATAGGATACAATTACATATAAAACGTATTTAGTACATAGTGGTATTACAGACTTAATATTCTACTTATTCTTGGCTGCACTGTAAGGTATTATTCTGATGGCTTTTTACTAAGTTCAAGATTGAAACTCATGTAGCAGATGTATTTTATTAGTATATGGAATGAAAATATATATAATTTACATAATTTCAGTATATATTTTTAATTTATTAATATGGTAAATATATATTAATATTTATATATCAACAAATGAATTTATATATACATATATTTATGTATTTTATTCAATATGTGATTTTATTATTAAAGCATGTATTCTTATTAGTTTTTAAATAAAAAATCAAAAATATATATATTATATATTCATGTAATTATATTATATGATTTTATGTGTTTAAACAGAGGGCATTTTCAGTAGTAATGGTAAATCTTTTCTTCATTTCTGACTTTATTAGAAATCTGTTCTTTTTTATTAAGCATGTTTCTGCTGCCTATATTTATAAGATTAAATTATTTCCTTTTATTCTAAAATAAGCTAAATGTTTTATTACAAAATAAAGAATGGGTGATTTTTAATAAGTATTTTAGACTTCTTTTCAGATTATCATTTATTATTTTTAATGTGTTCAAATGAAGATTTCTAAAGTTCTTTATTGCTTTCTTCCCTGAATAAACTCTATCTGATCAGGATGTTTTACTGTATCAATAAATTATTGCTGTTGATTGGTAGCATTATCTAGTATTTTACACATGTCTTCATATGTGAGAGTTTGGTAGAGACAGACAACCAATATGCACACAGGTTTTTGTTTGGGTTTCTTTTGCTAGCTTCATAGCCTCATAATCTTTTAGAAATTTACCATTTTTTTTCTATGTTCTAGTGAGAGCAGAACTAAATGAAACAGAAAAAAAAATATAAAGGATAAATGAAACAAAAAGTTGGTTCTTTGAAAAGATAAACAAAATTGACAATCCTCTCGCTGGATTAATCAGAAATAAAAGAGAAAGGATTCAAATAAGGTCAATCAGAAATGAAAAAGGAGATATTATAACTGATGCCACAGAAATACAAAATATTATCCATGAATACAATGAAAATCTCTATGCACACAAACTAGAAAATACCGAGAAAATGGACAAATTTCTGGAAACACATAACCTCCCAAGACTCAGTCGGGAAGAAGTAGAACTCCCAAATTGACCAATGATAAGAAACGAGATGGAAACAGAAATAAAAAATCTTCTAACCGAAAAAGCCAAATTCTACCAGACCTACAAAGAAAAGCTGGTACCCATAGTGTAGAAATTACTTCACATCTTCAATAAGGGGGTAATTCTTCCAGCTTATTTTACAAAACCAATATCACCTTGATACCAAAGCCAGGAAAAGACACAACAAAAAAAGAAAACTATGGACCAATATCCCTTATGAACATAGATGCAAAAGTTCAAAATAAAATAATAGCAAACCGAAACCAACAGCACATCACAAAAATAATCCACCGTGATTAAGTGGGCTTCATCCCAGGGATGCAAGGATGGCTCAACATAGGTAAATCAGCAAATGTAAGTCATCACATAAACAGAAACAAAAACAAAGATCATACGATCATCTGAATAGATGCAGAAAAAGTACTCAAAAAAATTTAGCACCCCTTCATGAGAAAAACTCTCAACAAAATTGGCATAGATGGAACACATGTGAAAAGTATAAAAGCCATATATGAAAACCCCATAGCCAACATCATACTGAATGGGGTAAAGCTGAGAGCATTCCCATTCAGAACTGGAACAAGACAAGGATGCCCACTGTCAACACTTCTATTCAACATAGTGCTGGAAGTCCTACCCAGAGCAATAAGTCAAGACAAGGAAGTTAAGAGTATCCAAATTGGGAAAGAGGAGGTCAAACTATCATTCTTTGCTGATGATATGATCTTATGTTTAGAAAACCCCAAAGATTCTACCAGAAGAATCCTGGAATTGATAAATTCAGCAAAGTCTCAGGTTACAAAATCAACGTATACAAATCAGTAGCATTCCTGTACACCAACAACAGTCAAGCTGAGAATCAAATCAAATACTCAATATCTTTTACAATAGCTACAAAAAAAAATAAAATGCCTAGGGATATATGTAATCAAGGAGATGATAGATCTCTACAAAGAGAACTATGAGTCACTGAGGAAGGAAATTGCATATGATGTAAATGAATGGAAAAACATGTCATGCTCATGGATTGGCAGAATCATCATTGTTAAAATGTCCATATTACCCAAAGTAATTTACAGATTCAATGAAATCCTCATCAAAATACCAATGTTATTTTTTGCAGATCTAGAAAAAATAATTCTATGCTTCATTTGGAACCAGACAAGAGCCTGAATAGTCAAAGCAACCTTAAGCAAAAGGAACAAACCTAAAGGCACCACTTTATCAGACTTTAAGCTATACTACAAGGCTATAGTAACCAAAATAGCATGGTACTGGCACAAAAATAGAGACATATACCAATAGAACAGAACGGAGAACCCAGATATAAAATCATCCACATATTGCCATCTGATCTTTGACAAAATAGACTACAATATACACTTGGAAAAGAATCCCTATTCAATCAGTGGTGCTAGGAAAATTGGATAGCCACATGTAGAAGATTAAAATAAGATTCATATCTCTCACCGTTCACTAAAATTAATTCAAGATGGACCACAGATTTAAATCTAAGACATGAAACCATAAGAATTCTAGAAGAAAATGTTGAAAAAATTCTTCTAGATATCAGCCTAGGCAAACAATCTATGAAGAAGACCCCATGAGCAATCACAGCAACGACAAAAATAAATGGTACTTGATTAAATTAAGAACCTTTTGTACATCCAAGGAAACAATCAACACAGCAAATAGACCACCTACAGAATGGGAGAAAATATTTGCATGTTATATATCCAATAAAGGGCTAATAACCAGAATCTACAAAGAACTCAAGCAAATCAGCAGGAAAAAAATTAAAAAAAAAACCACTAAAAAGTGGGCAAAAGACTTGAACAGAAGCTTTCAAAAGAAGACAAATTAATGGCCAATAAACATGTGAAAAAAATGCTCAACATCACTAATCATCAGAGAAATTCAAATCAAAACCACAATGAGATATATCACCTAACCCCAGTGAAAATGGCTTTTATCAAAAAATCCTGAAACAATAGATGCTAGTGTGGCTGTGCAGAGGAACACTTATATACATTATTGGTTGGACTGCAAACCAGTGCAACCTCTATGGAATACAGTATGGAGATTCCTCAAAGAACTCAAAGTTGGCCTACCATTTGATCCAGAAATCCCACTATTGGGTATTTACCCAAAGGAAAAAAGTCATTTTATCAAAAAGACACTTGCTCTAGAATGTTTATTACAGCACAATTCGCAATTGCAAAGATGTGGAATTAACTCAAGTGCCCATCAATTCATGAGTGAATTAATAAAATGTGGTACATATATACCATAGAGTACTACTCAGCCATAAAAAATGAATTAATACCTTTTGCAACAATCTGGATGGAACTAGAGACCATTTTCCTAAGTAAAGTATTAAAAGAATGGAAAAATAAACACCACATGTCCTCACTATTAAATTGGAGCTAAGTGATCAGCACTTGGGTGCACAAATGGAAGTAAAATTCAATGGAAGTCAAGCAGGTGGGAGCGGGGAGGAGGGGATGGATGAAATTATACCTAAGGGGTACAATGTACACTATCTGGGTGATGGGCACACTTAAAACTTGGACTCAAGCAGTACAAAAGCAACCACATAACCAAAACATTGTACCTCTGTATTATTCTGAAATAAAGAAGAAAGAAAAGATAAAAAATTAAAAAAATGTGAACTTTATAGTGTATATAGTATATCTCAATAAAACTGTTAAAAAACAACAAAAGTACCTGTTCCCTATAGATTTGACAGATCACATCTATACAAATTTCCTTGCCTTGTGACTTCATATATACACATATGTACATTAATTATATATACTGGTAGCAAATATATTTTTATGTATTGTCTTTTCCATCAAATTTTCAAATTTATTTGTATAAAATTTTACCTATTTTATATAATGTTTTATATATTTTGTTTATTATTAACTGTACTTTTTTCTCCTTCCTAATATTAATAGGGTTTCCCTTATTTCTGTCTTGTTTATACTTGAAAAAAAAATTTCTTATTTATTAGACATTTTCAAGTAAACATTTTTGGGGGGGTGAGTTTCTATTTCACTTTCTCCTTATAATTTCTTAATTTTTAAATATATTGAATTATTCTATTGTTATTTAGCTTCTTGGATTAAATCTGTATAGGTAGAAAAAAACATATACAGAAATAAATTAAATTAAAAGTAAATTAAAATAAATTAAAAGTAAATAAAAGTAGAAATAAATTAAAATAAAAGCAAATTAAAAATAAATTAAAAGTACTGTGTAGTTGGCTTATTGGTAATTTTAACTTTTACCTTTAGATTTTGTATATTTTTGATGCTATCAGGAATCAGCATGCATTACTGTTATACTCAAAAGAAAAGAATCATTAGTTTTCCAGATATCACTTGAATGAAAAATACAGACATCGATTTGTAGATAGAAGAGTACACAGCAGGACATTCTGATTCATACATAACTTTCCAAACCATTTGTGATATGGCTATTTAGATGAACCTGTAAAAAGTTTAAAATGTAAAAATGCTATTTTTATTATCAAATAATACATGCATAATGTATACTTATCCTTACCCTTCCTCTGCTCCAAACTGAATCATGATCATGGGAAAATTTTATTTTGTCTTCTATAATGCTTGAATATGTATGCACAAATGTATAAATTATATTCCTTTTGTAATCAGAATAAGATCTACCAAAATTTTTTTTTTATAATTTTTATTAGAGCCTCATTTGCCTCTGAGAAGGAATTAATCATGGTGTCAAATGCCATCATCTTAAAAGTGTGACCTCATTAAATATGAGGTATGTAGATTATGGGATACCCTATGAGAACTGTTTAAATTTTAATTGAGAAATTCCTGTGGAATCTGGAGAGAAAATCAGGACTTATGTTGTGGCCTAAATAAGTTTTCCCATATTTTTATAAAGTTGAGGGAATCAGATATCTTCTACTTTTGAAAGGTAGACTATCCAAGGTCCTATGAAGTTGTCAGGTGAAAGAGAGCAATTTTGCTTAGAAAGATTAATGGGTCTTCTGGTTTGCATGTGTGATTTTCTGCCAGATGGTTCCTCCTCTGTTCCTTCAGCTAGGATGTGTTCCTGATATCCACTTTCTAAGGTCCCATATGGTCCTACATTCAGGAGTTGGGTATGGCTTGAGGAGGAAAATGTTTTGTGACATTAATGTATAATTTTATAAAACGCAAAAATTTTATACATATTTGTCTTATAACATCCACATGTTAAAGGGGCTAAGTAGGCACCTCAAACCCCAAAGGTTTTGCCATTACAGTACCAAAATAAAAGTTTAGTTGGTTGGTACAATCATCTAGGTGAGAAACGATGAGGACTGAACTAATGCACTGATGACACAGTTGACAGAACAGAAATTAGTTTTAAGAACAAGTTAAAACCATTAGGTTTGGTAATGGGCTAGAGCACACTGGATATGATGGGTTGGGGTTAAGGTCAGTGATGTCTAACAGGTTTCTGTCCTGGCAGACAACTTTTCTGAAGGCTGTATTATATTTATTAATGTTGAACATATAAATGTAGAAACAAATGGCAGAGATAAAATAACAAGATCAGTTATGCAAATTTTGAGTTTACATTGCCCACGGGTTGAGATGACTAGTAGGTATGTAGATACCTATTCTGGAAGTCAGGAGAGTATTATGGACTGGAAATATTCACATGATCTAATCAAACAGTCATAAATGAAGCCATGAGGGTAGATTAGCTCAGCCACGGAGAATGAATAGAGAAGAAATTCAAGTGAGAATTTTGAGGAATACAAGAGAATCCTTTGAAGCAGGCACAGAAGTTTCAAAGTAGAAAGAGTAGAGAGAATGTCATGGAAACCAAAGATGGATCAATGAAGTGAGAGTGATCAACAGTGTTTAATGTGTTAAACAGGTTATTTAAAAACTACAAAAGTACTTCTTGAACTTAGACTCCAAATAGACACAGTGAAATAGCCAAAGAAATCTACTGGGTGTGTGAGTTCAGAATGGAGAGGTCACTGACTTAAGGAATCAGTGCAAAGTATGGAAACAAAAGAAAACTATTTCAGAGCATTTTAAATAAACCCAAATCCTTTTAAAATTGATGACTTCTTCTGATATAAACAGCATTCTGATGTCACTGGTAAATTTGAGCTTTACCATTGATTTAGCCTTTAAGTTATTTTTTTCCATTTGCCATTCACTTACAAAGTAACTTAGGGTTTTTTTTTTTGTTGTTGTTGTTTTGTTTTTTAATTTTCTTGGTTTTTAAATATAAACTCCACTCCTCTTCAGTTTTACAAAGTAAGAAAATATAAGGTTCTAGCAAATCCCACAGGCATTCTTCTTTATTTTTTGTTTTCTCCTATCAATCCTTGTTTTGAGACATCTTTCTGAGACTCCATATATGCTCTTAAGGGAAAGGACTATAACTTACCTCTCTCCATATTTACAGCACTGAGCTAGCTGCCTCCACTGCAAGATGTTTGTTGGAATGGAAGTTTTGGATAGGTGTTATTCTCTTCCTTCACGCTTCATGCTTAATTTAAGTTAGTATTTTCAAGGGGGTTTTGTGGAATATTAGTTGTACCAAATTCTCAAAGTTAAAAAATGATGCTCATTAAACACTTCTTGGAGATTCCTACTTTACATTAACATAGTAAAAACTCTGAGAAGCCCTGAATAATTTAATATTTTAAATTAACGCATATTAGTATTTTGTAGTACTAATTAGAAAATGATACTCTCTTTAAACATCTAAAAGTTATTAGTTGTTTGCCCTTCGGGGAAAGTCTTGAGATACTTATTTGACTTTTCCCTCCCTCACCAACTGGTCTACATTTTGATTAATTTTATATTTCCACAGAGGGTTTCATAGTTCCCATTTTTTTTGTTTGTTCTTCGCACATTATTCTTGCACAGGCAGTATTTCTTCTTACACCTCCTACCTCCTACTGTTTCTCGATACCAAATGAGTTTAACATCTAGACTTCATCTGAAGATCCCTTATGTTTCACTGCAGTGAAACAACTTTCATGCTCTGCCATGCCAAATCTATATCAAAATAAAAACAGGTTGCTTGCTTCAGGTCTCTGTGCTAAGCCTTTTTCTTAGTCTTAGTAGATCCTTCATTTGAAATTATATTCCTATGTGTGAGTAAAAGATGGCAGTTCTCTGGCTTTGCAAAGTAAATGACTTTGGAGACATTTCTGGGTTGCTAAGCATCTTAAGTTTTGCCTTTATTTAAGATTTTTTTCTTTGAAAATTTCTGTTTAATCTGGCCAATTTTGGCTTTTAAGAATTTAAGAAGGCTTTTGAGATCTCAGTTTTTATTTAGCTTTTATCTCCATTTTTTTTCTTTTTGGCTGCCTGTTTTTAGATTACCAGTTTCTTTAGGTAACTGCCATAGTTTAGGTGAAGGAGGGACATAGAAAATCTTAACCTATTATCTACCAGGCTGCATCAATGTGCTTCAATTCTTCAAATCTTTTGTTTCAGAGTGCAAAGAATCCTAGAACTGGTG
This sequence comes from Avahi laniger, assembly GCA_963575035.1. Taxonomy (NCBI): domain Eukaryota; kingdom Metazoa; phylum Chordata; class Mammalia; order Primates; family Indriidae; genus Avahi; species Avahi laniger. The sequence goes on along the minus strand of CAUYSK010014751.1, from coordinate 747 downwards.
TTTTGTCTGTATTTATTGTGTACCTGGACCTGGAAACATAAATATGAATATAACTAATATTTATAATTAGCACAATATCTAAAATGCATTGGTTAGCATTGCTTTTTGTACATACTCAACATTAGAGTTAAAGCTCTATTTGATTACTTTCCAAGAGTAGATGTGACAGGAGTCTGACTCTAATATCTGTATGTACATTAATCACTTGACTTTATTTAGCTGAGCTTGAAAACAAAAAAAGAATGAAAAACAAAACAAAGCAAAAATCTAGAAAAAAACAGAATGGGCTTGTGTTTCTTTCCTGCCTCACTGATCCAAATATTACCGGGATAGTGATTATGTTGTTTACACTTATGTTGCTGCTGCTGATAATGATATATACATATTGATATTTCTTTTCAGGTACCAGAAATCAAGTGGATTTTTAGATAAAAATACATGCATAAATCTTAAATATATCTTTACTGAGTTTTGAAAAGCAGACATGCTGTATAACTTAAATACCAATCAAACTATAGATCCCAAATAATTTTTTTTTTATTTCAGCATAATATGGGGGTACAGATGTTTAGGTTATGTGTGTTGCCCTTGCCCTCCCTCCCCCCCTCAGTCCAAGTTTCAAATATGTCCATCCTATTGCGTGGTGCGCATTGCACTCTTTGTGTTTTTAACGATCTTTTTTGAGGTCTTATATAAATAATGTCTATCCTTGGAATATGTTACTTGACACATACTTCTCTACTTTTG
>CAUYSK010014750.1:0-29460 GCA_963575035.1 Avahi laniger | reverse complement strand
AACTGACAATTTGGATCCCAATTATTTAATATCAATTTATTGTTGAAGAATAGGTGTTTTTTTCTTCTCATTGCATAAGATCCTTTATTCAAAGGAGCAATAGAAGCCCATATTCAACACGTTTGAAGCTCTGACTGGGAGTGGTGGGCAAGGGCAACGTAACCGAAACATTTGTACCCCTATAATATTCTGAAGTTAAATAAATAAACAAATAAATAAATATATTTAGAGCAAAACTTCCTGCCTTTGTTTCACATTGGCTCTGCCCCTTTCTAGCTTTCTTACCATGGGCAAGTTACAGAACCTCTCTGCTTCAATCCCTTATCAGCAAAAGGGACACATGAAATGCTGCCTACATTCCAAGGTTTCTATGACAATAAAATTAAATGATATTATAACATGGCTGGCACATAATAAGCATTATACAACTATTTACTATTATGATGGTGATGATGATGATTATGATAATGATGATGATGTCTCCCTGAAGCTGTATCACAATTTTAATGCCCAGTATCATGCTCCCTAAAGTCTGTCTGTCCCTGGACACACTCTACATACCATAATACTCCTACTGTTTTACTATTTGATTAGGGTAGGGATTTCAGCACAGGTAAGTATCTGAGTAACTTTCAGACTGGATTGGAATTCAAAGATCTAATTTATGTTTTCTTTTCTAACAACCAGAAATATAGCAGCTCTAGGGAAAAATATTTATAAATTAGAGCATGATAATTCCATTCAAATAGTATTTGAAAGGTCATCAGGTAGAAGGAAACTTGCTTTGTTCTTTATGGTTCAAAGAGAGAGCCTTAGGTCAAAGTATTCCAATTCACAGAGAAATAGTTTTTTAGCTCAGTATAAATTCTATTCCGAAAGTTGAGTTTTCTAAAGAGTACATGGACTTCCTTGAAATGTAGTGATTTTCCTGTCAATGAAGATGTTTAGACAAGGCTGGTAATGAACTTCCAGTTCTGAGATGCTTAGAAGCTATAATTCACTTAGGCTGTTTATTCACAAATAGCTTTCTAAGTAATCTTGACTATTTCATTAATTGGGTTATTGTGAATATCAAGTATGAAAATATATTTTAAACTCCTTACATTTATTATACTTCTATAATATTCCTGTTTTCAAATATGTAGATATCTTTTTCAGGCTAATCTTTTGTCTGATTAGTCTTTTAATGAATTCATTCACTTCAGTGAAAAATATTGGATAATACTATGTGCCAGTCACTGTGCTAATAATATCTAGGGATGAATGGTAGAACAAGATAATTCCTTGTCCTCGAGCAGTGACATATGAAAGACGTGTGAGCAAAGTGCCTTCCTCATCAGAAAAAGGAAACATGAATCAGAGAATGGTGGAGTAACCACTTTAACTGAGTTCAAGGATGCATCAAGCTAACCAGATAGAGGGAGTGGAGAAGCCACAGTGATTAGTACCATATGCTATTGGCACAGACATAGAAAAATATATCCAGTGGAACAGAATAGAAAAGCAAAAAGAGACTCAAGTACATGTAAGTACTTACAAATACATATAAAACTGTGTCCCTACTTTATATTTTTACCAAAAAAATTTTAGGTGGTTAAAAATTATAATTAAGAGTTGTTAATTTGTAAAAACTAGATGAAAATATAAATTAAGGTTTCACTTATCAAGGGATAGGAAGTATTATATACAAGCAATACAAGAAATCACAAAGGAAAGTATGTATGTATTTGACATAATATAAATCAAAATTTTACTCAGTAAAGTGTTATAAAAACATTAAAAGGTACATGAAAACAGAAGAATATTTGCAGCTTACATGACAATAATAAATGAAAAATCGATAAGTCAATAACAAAATATTCAAGGAAAAAATGGAAAAATAAAAACAAGTTTACCAATAAAAATACAAAAGATTAATAGCTCATAAATATATGTTCATCCTCACTAGTGAACTAAGAAAAGTAATTTAAAATAATACCCATTTTTAACCTATTAATTGTTGAGCAGAAAAATTGAGTTATAATATCTGGCATTAGGAAACAGAGAATAGGACCTCTTGCTCTTAATCAAAGCATTTTTATTTTGGCACGAACTTTCTGGACACCCTTTTTACCATATGTACCTTAAATTTTTCTAGGAATTTATCCCAGGGAAACAATCTAGACTCAACAAAAATTATCTACAATCATATTATTACCATGCTGTTTGTAATGGTAATGCACTAACTTCCTGTTGCTGCTGCAAAACAAATTACCACAAATTTAATGCCTTAAAACAGCAAAATTTATTTTCTTACTGTTCTGGAAGTCAGAAGTCTGAAAATGGGTCTTACTGGGCTTACTGAAATGGGCTGAAATCAAGGTGTTGGCAGAACTGTGTTCCATCTGGAGGCTCTTGAGGAGAAGCCATCCCCTGGCCCGGTCCAGCTTCCAGAGGGCCCTGCGCTCCCTGATTCACAGTCCCCTTAGCTCCTCAGAGCCAGCAGCTTGGCAGCTTCAGATCTCTCCCTGAGTTTGACTCTGCCTCCTTGCCTCTCTCACTCTTAAGGATCTTTGAGATTACATTAAGGCCCACCCAGATAATCCAGAACAATCTACCCACATCAGGATCATTAATGTAATCCCATCTGCCAAATCCCTTTTGCTCCATAAGGTAACATACTTGCAGGTTCTGGAGATTAGGATGTGAACATCTTTGGGACCCATTACTCTCCCTACCACTGAATGCAATTAAAGAATTGGGGAAATACATTAGGATATCTTCAAATAATAGAATGTGCCGTAATCTTAAAAATTACTGAAACAAGTATATAATAGTTTAAAATATTCATAATATGTAAACTAAAAAGGAAGTTTTCAAAACAATATATAAGAAACATAGCTTTTTGGCATTCGTTGAAATTCATACAAATAAAAGACTGATAGGACGAACAGTGAAGAGTCCGTTTTTGTTTTGCTTTTTTAAAAATTTTTTTTCTACAATGAACATATATTGCTTTTACAGTCAGTAAAACAGCAACGTTGCCAAATTTGAAAGATTGCATTTAGAAAGGAGGTGAAGTCCTAACATTAACCCCTTAAGAAGGGTAACATGGATTGTCACCTTGGAAGGCAAGAGCGGTGAAAGAAAGGCAGAACTTCTGATGATTCTCTGTTTGAGCCACCTGTGGACTCATAATCAGTGACTTCACCATCAAGGATTATTTATGCATCGTGTTAACATATCATTGAACAAACTCATATTTATGTACATGAATTTAATTTGTTAATATAAAATATGAAATCTTCTATTAAGTTCATATATTGCATGCTGATAAAAGAACACTTTTGTGATAAAGTAGAGGGAATCAAGTCAATAAGATAATTCCCATTGATTATAATTTAAATATTTTGATGATTTATAATTTTGAAATGGATTTTGGATCCTAATGTTAGAAAATATTCATTTTCAGATTGTTTGAAGAAAAAATTTATGGAAGAATACTTTAATGTCAATAAATTAGCATTCAGCTTCAATAAAGTCTATAGCTTGTGGCAGGCTGAATAATGGCCCCCAGCAATATCCAGATCCTGGTCCCTGTAGCCTGTATATGACCTTATATGGTAACACAGACTTTGAAGTTGCGATTAAATTCAGGATCCAGAGGTGAGGAGTTCCTCCTGGATTATCAGGCAGGGCCCTAAATCCAACACATGTGTCCTTATAAGAGGGAAGCAGAGAGCTGTTTGACCAGAGAGGAAGAAACCAATGTGATTAATGAAACAAGATGCTACCTGCTGACTTCGAAGATGGAGAAGGAGTCTCTAGCCAAGGAAAGCAAACAGTGCCACTCTAGAAGCAGGAAAAGTGCAAGGAAACCTTCCCCTGGCGTCTGTGAAAGGATTGGGGCACAGCCAACACCTTGATTTTGACCCAGTGAAATTGACTTCAAATTTCTGATCTCTAGAACTAGCAGAAAGTAAGTGTATGTTGTTTGAAGCTACCGAGTTTGTGGTAATTTGTTAGAGCAATCACAGGAAATTAACACATAACTAGGCCAGTTTATTGCAGTACATACTGCCAAGTATTCTTACAAAATGTTCAGGTGAAATTTTGAAAAGAGAAAGCCAAAAAGTTTATGATTGTTATAGTTATCATCAATAATTTGGAATTATACTAACAACATAAATGGCAGACTTGAAGACCACATACATTTTAATTAAATAAAGCATGAATTTGGGAGGAATTACATCAGCAAGATAGTGGGATAGTAAGTCCCAGCCCACCTTCCTGCACAGAAACACCATTTAAAAATTATATACAGATCAATACCTCTATGAAATTCCCAGAATTTACTTGAGGTTGCAGTATCTCAGTATCTGTGCTCACAAAACCCAGAATAGCCACATTGACATGGTGAGAAGAGCAATGCCACTTAAGCCACATCAGCACCTCCGCCAAGCCACAGAGCTCATACTGAGAGAGAAGTAGAAGAGAAGGGTGGGGCAAGCACCCAGTGTCCTGGCTTTGCAGAGGGGTGCCCGAGGGGAGGGTTTCTGTCTAACGTCTTCTAAGCACTGACAGAGTTGGCATAGTTTGTGTACGCGGGGGCCCCTGAGAACGACTCAGAGAAATTGGGAGAAGGCTCACAATGAGGGAGGGGGGAAAACATTGTTCTGCAAACATCGACAGACCTGAAGGGAGAAAAAACAGCAGCCCAATCATAGTATGAGGTTTCACTAGCTCACGCTCAGTAATCGATAGAATATTGAGACAGAAAACAGAGACTTAAACCACACAATACACCAAATGAACATAATAGACACATTCAGAACATTCCACCCGACAGCAGTAGGATACACATTTTTCTCAGGTCCACCTGGAACTTTCACCAGGATATATCACATGGTAGGTCACAAAACAAGATTTAGCAGATTGAAGAGGATTGAATTCATACCTATACGATTCCATTTAAAATAACATCAAAAAGAAAAAAATACTTAGAAGTAAATTTAACCAAAGAGATAAAGACTTTTACACTGAAAACTATAAAACATTGCTGAGAGAAACTGAAGAAGACAAAAATAAATGGAAAGACTTCCCATGTTATGGATTGAAAAATTTAATTTTGTTAAAATATCCATACTAACCAAAACAATTTACAGATGAATGCAATCCCTGTCAAAATCACAATGTCATTTTTTACAAAAGTAGAGAAAATACTACAATTCATGTGGAATAACAAAGGGCTCCAAATAACCAAATAAGCTTAGGAAAAAAAATGTAAAGCCTCATACTTCTTGATTTAAAAACATATTACATCTACAGTAATCAAAAGGTGTGGTATTTATTTATTATTTATACATTATGGTACATATTTATAGGGTACATGTGATATTTTGATACATGCTTACAATGTATAATGATAAAATCAGGGTAATTAGGATATCTGTCACCTCAAACTTTTATCATTTTTTTGTTCTGGAAACATTTCAAATATTCCCTTCTAGCTATTTTGTCATATGCAATAAATTATTGTTAACTATAGTTACCCTACTGTGCTATGGAACACTAGAGTTTAGTAGTGATATAAAGAAAGACATACAGATCACTGTAACAGAATAAAGAACCAAGAAATAAACTTAAGCATATATGATCAACTAATTTTCAACAAGGGTACCAAGAAGACACAATGGGGAAAGGATAGTCTCTTCGATAAGAAGTGTTAGAAAAATTGGATATCCACATGCAAAAGAAGGAAATTGGGTGCTTGTCTTATAGGATACATAAAAAATCAACTCAAAATGGATTTAAGATTAAACATAAGACCTGAAACTATAAAACTCATAAAAGAAAACATAGGAGAAAAGCTTCATGGCATTGGTCTTAGAAATGATTTCCTGGATATGACACCAAAAGCACAGGCAACGAAAGCAAAAATAAACAAGCAGGAGTAAATTAAGATAAAAAGATTCTTAGCAGAAAATAGAATAATCAACTGAGTGAAAGGACAACCCACACAATGGGAGAGAATATTTTCAAATCATGTATATATATATGTGTGTGTGTGTGTGTGTGTGTGCATGGTAAGGAAATAATATCCAAAATACATGAAGAACTCCTATAACTCAATAGCAAGTAACAAATACCTTATTTAAAAATGAGCAACGGACTTCAATAGATATTTCTACAAAGATTTACAAATGGCCAATAGGTATATGAAAAGGTGTTCAGCACCACTAACCATCTCAGAAATGCAAATCAATGAGCTATCACCTCACACTTGCTAAGATGACTGTGATTAAAAACAAAACAAAACAGAAAATAACAAGTGCTGGTGAGTATTTGGAGAAATTACAACTGTTGGTGGGAATGTAAACTGGTATAGCCACTATAGAAAACACTGTGGCAGTTCCTCAAAAAATTAAAATTACTATATAATCCAACAATCCCACATCTGGGTATTTATACAAGGAAATTGAAATCAAGATCTTGAAGAGATACCTGTACTCTCATGTTCACTGCAGCATTATTCACAATAGCCAAGATATGGAAACAGCCTAAATGTCCATTAGTGGATGAATACATAAAGAAAACGTGATATATCCATACAACGGGATATTTTATGGCCATAAAAAAGAAGGAAATCCTGTCATTATACTACAACATGGATAAAATTGAGGACATTATGCTAAGTGAAATAAACCAGTCACAGAGGACAATATTGCATGATTCCACTTTATATGAGATATATGAAATAGTCAAAACTCATAGAATCAGAAAGTAGAATGGTTGTTGCCAGGGCTACAGGCTGAGAAAATGGGAAGTTGCTGTTCAGTGGGTAGAGTTTCAGTCATGTAAGATGAAAAAGTTCTAGAGATCTGCTATACAACCTTGCGCTTTATAGTTAACAATATTGTATGGAGCATTTAAAAATCTGTTAAGAGGATAAATCTCATGTTATGTGACCTTTAGTTCAATAAAGAACAATAAAACATGAATTTTCTTTAACACAATGGTGAACATTCCAAAGCAGCTCAATGTAGTTGAATACTGATTACAGTCTTTTCTAAAGTCTAGTAGAAAAGCAACTGGAACCATCAACCTCAATATATCTATATCCTAGACTTGAAGATTGACTCATCTCCTAATCAGTCATGCATTGGTTTTAAGTACTTAGGAAGAAGCAGCCGTTTCCTGATCATTAAAATTGCTATTTCTCAACTCTAGAAAGAAATGGTACATACTCTAGCAAGTTGTCTGCATTACTGTCAAGCTACTATATTCTAAAAATGATTTGTAACATACAAATGCACTAGACAATGTCAGAATTCCTTTCAAGCAGGCCACACATTCAGAAAAAATAAACCATAATAAATAAATTAATTAACTGAAGAGTTTCCTGTGACTGCCATAACAAGTTACCACAAACTCATAGCTTAAAACAACAGAAATGTATTGTCTCACAGTTGGGAAGCCAGAAGTCTGAAGTCAAGGTGTCAGCAGAACTGCCCTCCTTCCCAAGACCATAGGGGAAATTCTGGTCCTTGCTTCTGCCATGTTCTGGTGGTTGCAGGCATGCCTGGGCTTGAGGCCACATTGTTCTGCTTTACTCTCTGCCTCAATCATCCTAGTAAAAATAAATACGCAAGAATAGATAAGGAAACAGTGAAAAAGAAGAGCAATGGGGGGTCTAACCCTTTAAGACAGTAAGACATATTCCAAGCCTGTATGATTAAAACCGTGCGACACTGGCTCATGAAGGGACCTATCTATGGAACAGAAGGGAAAGGACAAAAATAGACACATCTAGATATAGAAACCTCTTGTATGATAGAGGTAGATAATAAAATCAGCAGGTCAAAGAGGGGCTTTTCAATAAATGATGATGGGACAATTGGACTGTCATTTTGAAAAAAGATAAAATTAGATACAATGCTTGTACCACCCAAAGAACAAATATTAAATTGATCAGAAAGTCTAAATGTAATAAAAGGAAACTTATACACATGCTAGAAGAAAGCGTAGGTGAATTCCTCTATAACCTTGGTGTAGATAAAAGCTTCTAACTATGAATAAAATCCCAGATGTAAGAAAAGAATGATAAATTTGACATCATAAAAGTTTCTATTTCTGTTTTTAAAGTTGCATGGCAAAATGCCATAAGCAAAATAAAAAGACAAATGGCAAAGTAGGAGAAAATATTAGTAACACATATCACAGGTAAAAGTATAATTTTCCTAATTTACAAAGATTTTTTTAAAGTTGAGGAGGAGATAGAACCACAAATGTTATAAGACTAGTAGACAAAACACATGAATAGATAATTCACAAAAATATATAAATAGTGCTCATAATCATATTAAAAGATGTCCAATTTCATGCATACTAAGATCAATAAAGCAGTACCAGGATACCACTCATCACTCATCACTCATCAGATTAGCAATAATTCAAAAGCTTGACAATATTCTCTTTTGTTGAGGATGTGGAGAAACAGACGTTCTTATATATTGCTGGTTAGAATACAAAATGGTACGATGCAGAAAGGAATTAGACAACATTTTAAAAAACTACATATGCCTTTAATTTTCAACTTACCTATCCTCCTATCCTAATCCTAAAGATACATCTTCTACTCTATAGAAATACATATACACAAAGTTATTCATTGCTGCAATATTTTAACTGCAAAATATTGATAATCATCTAAGTATCCAAGCATTGGAGATTGGGTGAACAAATGATACTGTGTACAACATACACATGGAGTATTATGAGGCAGTTAAAAAGAATGGATGTGATCTTCATGAATTGATAGGTGGTAATTTTCAGAGGATATTGTTAATCAAAACAAGGAAAGTACAAAAGAACATATGTACTATGCTACTTTTCTTGTAAAAAAAGGAAATCAGTAATACACACTCACATGCCTTTACATAAAAAACACAGTAAAGATAAACAAGGAAACAATGAAATGGGTTGCCTACATGGAACAAGATGGAACAGATAGAAAAGGTCTTGCCACTTCTCTGGATATATCTTTTGTACATATTCGACTTTTGGAAGCATGTTAATGTTCTATATATTTAAAAATGAAATTAAGTCAATATGGATTGGATGGAGGACCTAAAACTGAAACAAATGGAAGAAGTAGACCCAGTTGCATCACTTTAACCACAATGAAGGAAAGAAAAAGCACAGTAATCCTTGTGGTTTAGAAACTCAGCGTTTAACTCTATACTCTGTCTTGGGCTAAAGGGGGAGGATTGCAAGCAACTGGAACTCTTCTCATGTAACTTTGATTTTTGTAATAATGTGAATTAGTAACTCTAAAATAATTTTAGATTTTTTATAGGACTGAAGAAAAGAATAAATGTGTTAAAGTTCTTGAGAACCAGAATTCTCATTAATAAAAAAAGACATACAAATATGGAATGGGGGAAAGTAATAAAGAACCCTGTGGGGATGGATTGGATTTGCAAGTATCACTGTGAATTCAGTATTTCTAAAATATGTGTACCTATGATAGGTAGTTATATGTGTACATATATATGAATGGACATGTACACACATACACATGCATATATGTATGTATGTATAATTGAATATATTGATGTGTGTGTATAATGCATGCATTTCCTACCTTGATACATTGAAAAGGCCAAGAGGCAAAGACACCACATTAGTGGCGAGCATTCCTAGCACCTAGGTCTTCATCTCTAATACCACTGCTCATTAAAAGGATCAGGGCTCCTAAAAGAGATGACTGATTCTGGAGTTGGGAGAAGTTGGTACAAGATAAGCCTAGAATATCTTGCTATGTAAGAAATAAGAAATACTTTTTAAAAATTTAAGGGTGCATGTCACAAAGATACAAGAGCCAGCTTGAAGGGAGTCCCTTGGCCACATCTAGAACAATTTGAGTACCAAAATCATTAAGTATAGTAATGGCTTATGAACCTTTAGAAGAAATTTGGGCATTAATAGTCCATATCACTAACAAATAAATAAAAGGGGGAAAGGGAGAGCTCTTGTTTGCATCAGAATGTCTAGTGCTCATTTGGTAAATGTGGAAGGAGTGCTGAAGTCAGGATGTCAGGACTTTGCACACGTGATAGGAGGATTAGGTTCTGCCAGACTCATTAATGGAGGAGATGCCAACATTGGGGAAAAATTTTAATGAGGAGCAGAGTGTTTGCATGGTCTTAAAAGTATCTCCTCACACATTGCTTATTAGTTGCAAGAGAAACAATAGTAATTACACAGTCCAGAAATCAGACATCACCTTGACTAGATGATCAGAATTAACATCACTAATGAGGAGCAGATGGACTTCATGTGACTCAGGTTATGATACCCTGCAAGGGACATAATATCACCTATATAGTGTTCTAGCCAAGAGTGAGTAACCTGGACCTGATCATGAGAAGACATCAGACAAACAGCAAATAAATATTGTATTTAAGAATGGGGGAGTAGGGTTGTATTTGGCAACAATGTTAATGTCATAAAGAAAAAAAAAAGTCATGGAAGTGTTCCAGATTAATGGAACCCAAAGAGACATGACAAGTAAGTGCAATACCTGCCCCTAGACTGGATCCTATATCAGGAAGGAAAACAATATCATAAAGTTCATCATCGGAACAGTTGATAAAATTAAACACAAATAATAGATTTGGCATAAGTATTATATCAGTGTTATTTTTCCTGAGTCAGTAACTGTGCTGTGAAGAATTTGTCTATGTTCACATACAGTTATCCAGAGAGAGAAGAGAAGGAGAGGGGAGAGATAGGAACACAAGTAAACAATAAAGTATATGAGGTAAATGTTATAAAATAGGTAAAGGATGTAAAGTTGTTCTATATGCTACTCATTCAACTTTTTTATAAATTTGAAATAATTTCTAAATAAGAATTAAAATATTTTTAGAAAGTATGTCATTTCAACAAAAAGTGTATAGAGAAGCCCACAAAACTATGTGCTTCAAAGTGTTCCTCACTGTTGTCACTTCTATTCAACATAGTACTGGAAGTCCTAGCCAGAAACGTCAGGCAAGAGAAGAAATAAAGAGCATTCAAATTGGGAAAGAGGATGTCATACTATCCCTGTTTGCTGATGATATGATCTTGTATCTAACAGACCCCAAAGACTCCAACAAAAGACTCCTAGAATTGATAAACAAATTCAGCACAGTCTCAGGTTACAAAATCAATATACACAAATCAGTAGCATTTCCATATACTAATATTAATAACAGTCAAGCTGAGAGTCAAATCAAGGACTCAATACCATTCACAATAGCTACAAAGAAAATAAAATACTTAGGAGTAAACTTAACCAAGGAGGTGAAAGATCTCTATAAGGAGAACTACAAAACACTGATGAAAGAGATCATAGATGACAAACAAATGGAAAAACATCCCTTGCCATGGATTAGTAGAATCAACATCATTAAAATGTCCATGCTGCCCAAAGGTATTTACAGATTCAATGCAATTCCCATCAAAATACCAACCTCTTATTTCACAAATCTAGAAAAATAATCCTAAGCTTCATTTGAAACCAAAAAAGGGCCTAAATAACCAAATCAGTCTTAATCAAAAAGAACAAATCTGGAGGCATCACATTACCAGACTTCAAATTATATTACAAGGTTATAGTAACCAAAACAGAATGGTACTAGTATAAAAGTAGAGATATAAACCAATGGAACAGAATATAGAACCCAGGAATAAATCCACATAGCTACAACCAACTGATGTTCGACAAAGAAGACAACAAAATACACTGGGGAAAGGATGCCTAGTCAATAAATGGTGCAGGGAAAATTGGTAGTAGAAGAATGAAACAGAACCCTTATCTCTCACTACATATAAAAATTAATTTAAGATAGATTAAAGACTTAAATATAAGGCATGAAACCGTAAAAATTCTAGGAGAAAATATAGGAAAAACTCTTCTAGACATCACTCTAGGCAAAGAATTTATGCCTAAGACCCCAAAGGCAAATACGGCAGCAACCAAAATAAATAAATGAGATTTAATTAAATTAAAAAGCTTCTGCACAGCAAAGGAAATAATAAAAAGAATAAACAGGCAACCTAGAAAATGGGAGAAAATATTCACAAACTATACATCTGACAAAGGACTAATATGCAGAATCTACAAAGAACTGAAACAAATCAGCAAGAAAAAACCAAACAACACCATCAAAAAGCAGGCAAAAGACATGAACAGATGTTGTTCAAAAAAAGATAGACAAATGGCCAACAAACATATGAAAAAATGTTCGATATCATTAATCATCAATGAAATGCAAATTAAAACCACAATGAAATACCACCTCACCCCTGTCAAAATGGCCATTAATAAAAAGTAAAAAAAACAAAAACAAAAACAGATGCTCACAGAAAAAAAAAGGAACACAGCTATACTGCTGGTGGGACTGCAAACTAGTACAACTTCTATGGAAAACAGTATGGAGATACCTCAAAGAGCTAAAAGCAGTCCTACCATTCAATCTAGCAATCCCATTACTGGGTGTCTTCCCGAAGGAAAAGAAGGCATTTTATCAAAAAATCACCTGCACTTGAATGTTTATTGCAGCACAATTCTCAACTGCAAAGATATGGAATCAACCTAAGTGTCCATCAATTCATGAGTGAATAAAGAAAATGTAGAATATATGTACCATGGAGTACTACTCAGCTATAAAAAAGAATGAAATGATGTCTTTCATAGCAACATGGATGGAATGGAGGCCATTATCCTAAGGGGAAGTATCACAGGAATGGGAAAACAAACATCACATAATCTCATGAATAAGTGGGAGCTAAATATACACACAGGTGCAAAGGAACATAAAGGACATTGGAAACTAAGAAGGGGAAGGTTGGGAGGGGGCTGAGGGATTAAAACTTACCTATGGGGTACAATGAACACTGTCCTGGCAGTGGGCACACTGAAAGTCCTGACTTCAGCATTATACAGTGTATTCACGTAACAAAAACATTTTTGCCCCTTTAATATTTTAAAATAAAAAACAAGCAAACCAAAAAAAGTGTGCCTGATGTCAAGTTAGATCTGTAAGATGAAATCTTTAAATTCTTTCAAATGCCGGACAGGTTTACACAATTCACATCATCTGCCCCATCGCCCTGGACAAATAGAATTATTCAATATTTAAATCTTCTGACACTGAAAGTCAGCCATGAAACAATTGCTCTGGGACACTGAACATTACCAAACTCTTCTCTCGCTTTTTATGTGCAACAGGTTCTCTTATGCTATTCCATGCATTCTTTTAAAAATGTAACAGCATCCAGAGTCTCAGTCTCCATCGGCAGGATCGAGCTTTCTATTCCCTCATTTTTGCCCTTGTATAAAGTGACAGGATCTTTCCGTCATCTAATGTCATCCTACTCATGCTACTCGTATTCTAACTAATGAGAGGAGAAGGTCAAAGTCAAGCTAATGTGAATTAAACAGCAATTTTTTAATAGAACCTTGTCAACACCGCAGAAGTAGAACTTTAGCTAATATGCCTCCCTCTCCACACACCATGGCCCCTTTTTCCCTTCAGTAAAACTCCTACCCCCAGAAGATTCTTTCTCCTTCCTTCACCACCATTGACAGTTCTCCTCCAGGTTTTCCACACGTTCCTTGCCTTACTGGTGCAAGGTCATGTGTGTGAGTGTGTCTGTATGTGTCTATATAGGCTGGAGTGGACAGTTTGTAATATTAATTGCATGCTGAATGCTTCCACATGATGAACTCAGGATCTATATTCTGTTTTTTCCATATATAGAGAGTATATAACTGTGTTTATATACATACTATGTTAAATGAATAAATCTTATTGAGGTCCAATAATTTAATGGAAATAACCATTTTCTTTGCCATATTTTAACCGTATTGTGACTGACTTAGTCTAAGACTCCTTTGCTCTGCTGTTTCTTGTGTTGAAAGTACTATTTAATGGACTAGCAACTTGTGCCCATGTTTTTCATGACTCAGACATTAAATATGGTTATATATTTATATCAGAATTTCTAATATAGGCTTTCACTTTTTATTCATAGGTTCTTTTTAAAAAAAAACTCATTCAGTAAATATTATATTCTTCTTTGTGGGTATTTTGTTTAATTAAATCAGCAAAATGTTTAGAGCTGGAAAGATATTTCTGAGAAATAATTTTAGAGATTAAAATGGCTTACTTAATAATTGATTTCCCATGTTAATACTAGAAAAATCACTGAAAGCTCTTTCTTTGTTTGGCCCAAATCTTCCCAGATAGCCTGTTTGCAATTTTTTCAGCCCCATGCTTTAAAGTTCTGTTTCTCCCATTACCTCAAATCATTAGTACTTTCGTGTACTCATGTAAGTCCTCTCTAGGAAAATATTTCTCTACTTCAGATGTTTTTGCTTTATCCCCCAAAATTCCCTTTGCTTTTCTTGCTTAAGAATTAGCAGATAGAAAAGTAGAAGAAATCTATTTGTCCAAGAAGTAGGAAGGTGTCAAATTCCCAACTTCCCCAAATGGAAGAACATACATTTCAGACCAAATTTGTAACCTAAACATTAATTACTCAATGGAAATGGAATTATTATAGCAAAACTTTGTTCCTTCTTCACACACTATAATAATTTTAGTTCATAAAGTACAGTTATTTTTAAAATAATGGAACAACAAATGCTGTTATTTGAGGTATATAATTTAAATAAGTTGAAAATTATACAAATTACAATAATGAATCTTAAAGCTTATCAAAAAACTTACTGCTGAAAAAAAATAAGGCACTAGTACACTGAAATTTTTTTAAGTAACTCGACAAGTTAAGTTTGAACCATAAAGGGTATGCATGTGACCAGTTTTAATTGGGAAAGAAATAACGGGATAGATACCTAAATAGATCTTCAGGATTCACATTAATATTATTTTCTAAGAAATTATATTTAAGAATGAAGAACTTTTTGTTCTCTATTTTTATTCAAAATTAAATTTGTATGTGAAACTCATTTATTTTATATTTATTATTTCAAAAAGACAAACTATATTTGGCATGGTACCATCTTGATGAATAATTTTGAAATTTGGGAGCTAATTTTGCCAATGAAAGAATATAAGTGATGCTCTTTCTTACATGAGGATGTCAGAGCTGGAGTGAAATAGAATAGACAAACACATGCATACTGCTATAAGCTATAGACGCTTCTATCATTCAATGCCCTTTTGTGATTACTCAGTAAACATTTAGTTATTTAATGATTACTTCCTGTTCTTTTCGTGTCACAACTTTTTATTAAACACTGTCAGACACCATTCTAGGTGGAGATATAGCAGAGAGTTAATATAAATGATAAAAATCCCTGCCTTTATCAAACTTATATTCTGGTTGTCATGTCAAAAATTGAAATAAAAACAAGTAAAATTATTAAAGTCTTAATCCTGAAGGAAATTAGAAATTCAAAGGAAGATTAGTGGATTTATTGAAAGTGTAAATTTACATCATATTCGCTGAATTCTCCTGTAATCTCTAGTAGTCTCTATAAAAATACTTAGCATCAACAGGTACTTAAATATTGGTACTATCTTAACTTTTAGGTTATGATTTATATATTCCAAATATCATAGATGATACAGCAGTTAACAGTAAAATAACTGTTGTATAGCATTAAGTTGTTGTTATCTTGGTATCTGCATTTCACTGACATTTTTACATCTATGACCACATTAAATGTAAAATGGTCACTGGTTATGGCAATAAACAATAATAAATCTTAATGTAGTATTTTTAACTCCAGGCTGCGCTTATGATTACGAATATTCCTACAATTTTAAAATATATTATTTGGAGTATATGTATGGAATGAATGTTTTCAAAACATGGGAGTGCAAATGGAATCTTAATTCATAAATGGGAAAATTGTACTTTTTAATCCCATTGAATATTCATTTACTAGTTACAGAACTATAGAAAAAGAATTATCTATTCATATATCTATCTATCATCTATGTATCAGTTATGTGCGTGTGTACCCTTTTATATTTTCTGCATAAATATTTTATTTTAGCCACATGGATTTTTTTTTCATTGAACAATCCAAGCCTCTACGGAATTATGCAATAATCTGGCTTAGGCCCAATTCCATATAATATCCATTAATGATTCTACCTAAAAGACTTAATTGTCAAAGTTATAATTTATCTGTAAAACCACGTATTTTTCATTCTTGACATTACCATCAGCAAATATTAATGGTGTTTTATGGGAAGTATAAAAACACAACTATTATTGACTATTTATAATAACAAATGTATGGGATTTATGCCATTTTATGTAAAACTACTGCATCATTCACCATAAAACTTCCTCCCTCTTTTAATATAAATTTTAAAAATTCTGTGTTTTTGATCAGTGTACATAAGTCTTTACATTTGGAATTTTGTCCTGGTTTGAGAACTTGTATGATGATTTTCTACTTAACAAGTAAATAAACAGCAAACTCCTTTAGAAGTATGATTTACTGCTTATTCAAGACTACAGTTTGTACGAACCAGAGAAAGGGGGACACTTGAAGGGAAGAAAAAGAAATCTAAAAACCTGAAAACTCCAATGCCCTGTCAACAAATATTGGAAGTGGCAGAACAAAATTTATATATAATCATTAGACATCTAAAGCAAAAATGTTTCTAAATCCAACCTCCATTATGGACATAAATATTCTGTAACTATGGGTACATGAGAATCAATTTCTACAGAGCAGCAATAAAAAGTTAACAAAAGAAATCCCTTTGTCTTTTCTCCCTCAGGATTGACATCTTTAAGTATGTGATCTACGGCATCGCGGCTGCGTTCTTTGTGTATGGCATTTTGCTGATGGTGGAAGGTTTCTTCACAACTGGTGCCATCAAAGATCTCTATGGGGATTTCAAAATCACCACTTGCGGCAGATGTGTGAGCACCTGGGTATGTTGTTTCTCTACATTCAGTGTGTGACGGGGATTTATTTCAATAGCACATAGGTGTTTGCAGTCATCTCCCAGGAATTAAAGTATTTTTTTAACACAGTTTTATTTCCACCTGTGATGGCTATCTTAAACTTTGATAATATTATTATCTAAGTTAGGATTATTCCTTATGAAAATTCAGTTTCAAATTCTCAGATCATATTCAGTCTAATTAGTTTTGTTTCTAGAGGCAGCAAAACTTGCAATTGATTAATGATTTTTTTTCAAAGGGCTTTGGGGTTCCCATATGGAATAACCAAAAATCTACCTGAAACTTATAGGCATTACATGTGTCTGTCTCCCATGTAAACACATGTCTCAGTATTGTACTGTAAATTTGGGGGCAACTAAATCATGTAATTTCTGTCTTCTGTTGACTTCAGATAAGAATTTTATTAAATTCAGCCTTAAATCTTTATTGATATATTTAATGGTAAATCAGATTTATAGTCGTACTCTAAAGTTAAGCAGTGCAATGTATATATATCTACTAAGAGTGGTGAAAATTAATATGGTTGAAAGTACTTTTGCATTTTTATGCAAAATCATTTTTCTGTAATGAAATGTTGAAGCTTCCATCCTTGGCAGACATGTTTTGCTTTTTGTCTAATGTTATATAAGAACATGTTTGGCCAGGCGTGGTCGCTCACACCTGCAATCCTAGCACTCTGGGAGGCCGAGGTGGGCTGATTGTTTGAGCTCAGGAGTTCAAGACAAGCCTGAGCAAGAGCGAAACCCTGTCTCTACGAAAAATAGAAAGAAATTAGCTGAACAACTAAATATATATATATATATATATATAGAAAAAATTAGCTGGACATGGTGGCTCATGCCTGTAGTCCCAGCTACTCTGGAGGCTGAGGCAGGAGAATGGCTTGAGTCCAGGAGTGTGAGGTTGTTGTGAGCTAGGCTGATGCCACGGCACTATAGCCGGGCAACAGAGTGAGACTCTGTCTCAAAAAAAAGAACATATGTTTAATTATAGCATAAATTCATATTAAGTAAACTGTCTCTAATAAGGAATGACATAAATTACTTCAATCTCACAGAAAAGTTAAAAAATACCTGTTAACCAAAAAACTTTTTTTTTTTTTTTACTAATTTGTAACAAATTCTATTATGCTGTTCACTTCAGTAGTAACAATAGTCTAATGAGATGGTTTTCCTGAGTTGTGGGCATTTTTAGTTGTCTCTGGAATGATCGCTTGTAAGAATCATTTTATATCTGTTTTGGGACAGCACTTATTTAGTATTTAAAGAAGTAAAATATGTGAGTGTGAGCAAAGCTGAAATTTGAATAATGTGACTAATGGACTTTAAGCTGGGGTTTATCACTTAAATTATTTGGATCAGTAATATCAAATTACAGATCTTGGATTAAAGAAAAATAAAGTATGAATATTCAGTGAGCTAATTGTCAGTGACACCTACCAACGTCTCTAGTAAAAAGACCTGTTCTGATTTCAGATTCATTTCTATTCTGCCAAAACAGTATAGTAAATTCAGTTAATAATGGGCTTTTCCTTATATCGGAATAATATCATCGTAATGCCACTTGTGTGACTTAGTAAGTTACTAACTTCTCTGGATCATAGTTTAGTCATTTCCAAAATGAAGATCATCTCTAAAGCTCCTCCCAGCTCAAAGGAGTCTGTGATAAAGCACTACTGAAATGATAAGAGATCATGGGTCTGGAAGCACATTTTTACAACCGGGGAATAACCCTTTGCCAGGAACAGTGCTGCCAATTATGTTGTTTCATTCAAAATTGGAAAATTACTTTATAGTAAAAAAACAAAAATCCCAGAAGAAAACTCATATCTATGTGTAGCAATTATTTGCCTGACATTCAAGCATCTTAAAGGTATCTCAAATAAGAATTTTTAAAACAAAACACGAGCCACATTTTTTCTATAATAGTAACAATTGTGTCACCAGTCCCACCCAACAGACCAGAAGGGCGGCAGCAGCTGCGTGGGCTCCTCCAGAGGCTACGCAGCAGGGAGCAGCGCACCAAGAGGCCCTCGCCCAGTGCTCTAACAGTCCCCTGACGCCCGGGAATGCGCAGAACCCAGGCCGAAGTTGAAACTGCGTTCTCTTGCTTTCTGCAGAGGCAGCAACGCAGTGGGCGAGGCCTCTGAGTCGTGCCCTGACTGTGCCCACATGGAGGGAACCAGGTCCACAACCTGAGAAGGCGATAGTGGTGGCTGCAGGCAGCGCTGCAGGGCCCTGCGACCCTTCCCTCCCCCGGGCCCTTTTCCCCTTGCTCATCACTCAGAACCTACAGTTCCATGGGATCAGAAGGAAAAAGAAAGATGGGTAGTCCAGCCTGTCCTGCTTTACCTTCCTCTTTTTCCTTTTCCATTCTGCTGCTTTTTTATTTTTTCAATTTGTAGGTGGATTGCGTTTTACTGTCTACCTCATGTTCAGTGAGTTAACCTGTTAACTTGTTTTGCCTCTCTTCCTTACCTTTAAAAGTGTCTGTGCTTTTAAGTTATTTATATTGATGCCTTTGTACTTGGAACACTGAATAATACTGAAGGGTGGAATAATTTTGCTTTTTGTAACAACTATATTATATGAAAAGCTTCCCGAATTAATATAAAACTAACAGAAACTTTTGATTCTATCCCTGTTTCTCTATACTGCATAAAAAGTAAAATGGTTACTAACTGAAACTCCACCAGCACGAATGCAGCATTGTGTCACTGAATTGAGGATGCTAATCAATATTCCCTTGACTTAATGAATGCCCTTGAAAGCGTAACTTCCTCTGCATTATGTGTTTCCTCTCATGCAGGATCAAGTCCAATTCAAGTTCATTTCAAAATGTTAATGCTATCATTTGAAATCTAACACGTGAGGAAAATAACACACAAAGCCACAATATTAATTTATCGGGGTGAAAATCGTTATTAACTACTTTATGTGAAAGGTTATTAAAATATTTTTAGTAATATTTATTTATAGTAAGTATTAAATGACACCAAATTGAGTACAAGCACGTTATTGAATACATTAAACGTGAACTTATTAAGTTTAGTTAATGCAGAAATATTTACTTTCTTTAACCATTTTCTTTTTGAAATTTTAAACCCAAAAATATTTATTTTATTACAACTTGGGAGCTTTCAGTATGTCACATTTTGAAATCTTAGGATATTTGTTGCACCAATCACTAATTTTCTCATTTCTGTAAATTTCTCATAGCTACCATGACACTATTATACATCTCAGAATTTATTTGTACTTGTTCTGAAAGTTAGATTTTTAAACCCAACACTTTTGAAGTAATACATTCTTAAATTAACTAGTCTTTGTGGAAATTAACACATTTATTTTCCATAAATTTACCTGTTTTAAGACTTAAGTAAAACAATAAAAACTTTTGATAATGTGTGTATTAGTTAGCTAGGGCTGCCATAACAAGGTACCATAAACTGGATGGCTTAAACAACAGAAATTTGTTGTCTCGTGGCTCTGGAACTTAGAAGTCTGAGATCAAGGTGTCAGCAGGGTTAGTTTTTTTCTGAGGGCCGTGAAGAAGGATCTGTTCCATGTTTCTCCCCTAGCTTCTGGTAGGGTGCTGTTAATTTTTGGCATTTTTTGCCTCATAGAAGCACTATCCTAAACACTGCCTTCATGTTCTTCATATGGTGCTCTCCCTACATGTCTTTGTCCAAATTTTTCCTTTTTTATAAGGACAGCAATCATGTTGAAATGGGGTTTACCCTAATGACCTTATTATAAAATACTCCAAATAAAGTCACAGTCCAAAATACTGGTGGTAGAATTTCATCATATGGATTTTGTGAGGACACAATTCAACTCATAACAGTGTGTCTTCTTATCACAGCAACATTACGCCATGCACCATTTTTGAAACAACAAAATTGCGTAGTTACTATCGTTACCCTGTTTCACAGATGAAGAAACACATACACGTTGGGTATCTGTAATCTGAAAATCCCAAATCCAAAATGCTCCAAAATCTAAAACTTTTTGAGTGCCAACATGATTCTCGGAGGAAATGCTCATTGGAGCATTTTGGATTTTGGGTTTTTCAATTCGGTATGCTCAACCAGTAAGTATAATGCAAATATTCCAAAATCTGAAAATATATGACACTTGAAGCACTGTTGGTCCCAAGCATTTTGGATAAGGGATATTCAACTTGTATTCTATTTGTTTATTTTTAAATAGTCTTCCTGTTAGCTTCAGCTGCCTGTAGATTTCAAACACAGCATATTAGACTCTTCACCTTGCTCATCACTCAGAACTTCTAGCTCCGTGGGATCAGAGGGAAAAAGAAAGATGTATATTCCAGCCTCTCCTGCTATTACCTTCCTTTTTTTCCTATTTCCATTCTGCTTAGTTTTATGCTTTATGTAATTATCTTTGAATCTGTTCTTTGTCATAACTCTTAGCTCACTTTCATAAGTTAAAACCAAGTTTTGGTACTAGTAATCAGTCCAGTAATAATAACAAGAACTGTTTGTTAGGTGCTTACATATGCCATTCGCTGTATTATGCAGTTTACAAAATGCTAGGGCATTTAATCTGCAAAAAAAAAAAAAAAAAAAAAAACATGTGAAGTAGACACTAGTTACCCTCACGTCACAGATGAAGAAATTGCCAGCTAGATGAGTTACTTGCTCAGGGTACGTTGTGGGTGGTGGAGCCAAATTTGAACTCAAGCATCTGGTACAGAACTCATGTTGCTAACCTCATGATCAGGATTTGCCTTGAGTGTTTGTGGTTTATTTGGGCTAATTTAATAGGACAATTACCTGTTTATGAAGATCCTTTTTAAGTTACCAGCTATTTTCTGGTTTACATCTTAGTAACATCATTCATTGGTAATTGGACAGCTTCTTCATTACAGAGATATCCTCGTTTGAACCTTTGCTTTTATCAACAATCATGAATTGTCTCTTTTTGCAATACAAGGATGCTCTGCAGAATATGAAGGAACTCAGTAGTCTAAGATGCTTTTCTATGACTAAGATGTTTCTGATGATTATTTGTAAGGAATCTTGAGGTCTACTACTATCAAGTCGACATCAAGGAACTCTGCATTCTGAACTGTCCCTAAAATTTGTCTTTTAAAATAAAAAAACAAAAAATAAAATACAAACATACAAACAAACACACAAAACACTTTTGAATCCAAACTGCCAAAACACAGTTCCTAGAATAAGGCCTTGCCTCTCTCTAGGATACTCCAAATCTAACATGGGGAAGGGAATATCATTTTTTCAGATTATAAAAATGACCTTTAGTTTCTCAGTAGGAAAAAATGGGAGGGAAATATATGCTGCTTCAGGCATGGGGTGATATTTAAAAATAATGTTTCAAAAAGCATTGCATTGTGAAAGAAGGAACTGGGATTTTATTTGCTGCAAGTATCTAAAGTAGATCCATATCCTGCTTCAGATCTGAACTTTGTAAATACTAGGACAATGGACCAATCTCAATGTAATTGTTAAGATGTTAACTACACTGGTACATAAATTACAAGAAGAAATAAATCAAAACTCTGATTCTTTTCTGATTTCTAATGTAAAAGTTGACAGAAATTTTCTGTTAGCCACATAAGATGGCACTAAGAAAATGGAAAAATCTGTTTTAAAATGCAAAACATCTAAGTGTTAGATTTTTAAATACAAGAGATTTATAGGAACTAGAGATGGAAAATTGATAAAATGTTTGAATCATGTGAATGCTTCTCAGATCACCATAAGTTGTGATTAGAATTCATTCAAATAAATATAACTCCTCAAAATGTTAAGCCAACATTTTTTGTTTTGTTTGTTTGTTTGTTTTTGTTCTTTTGATTCTTCAAGTCATGATAAATAGTCTTTGGCCAGACTTTAAAAAAAAATTGTATAGTCTTATATCATATTGTCCTAGGATATAATTTCATGCCATTGACTCCTTACATTTTCATAACCCCAAAGTTATTTTTAAATAAACTTTTTTATTTTAGAATAGTTTTCAATTTACAAAAAGATGAAGATGGTACAGTTTCCAGATAAATCAATCCCAATTTGCTCTATTGCTAACATCTTACGTTAGTACGTTACATTTGTCACAATTAATAAGCTAATATTGGTACATTGTTATTAACTGAAGTCCATGCTTTGTTCAGGTTTCTTTAGTTTTCACAAAATGTCACTTTTCTGCTCCAGTATCCCATTCAGGATACCATATTACATTTAGTTGTCTCTCCTTAGGCTACTGTGAATTGTGACATTCACATGTTTTAGATTACCTTGACAGTTTTGAGGAACGGTAGCTAGGTATTTTGTAAATGTATCTCAGTTATAATTTTTCTGTTTTTCTCATTAGACTGTGGTTTTGGGTTATGAGGAGGAAAATGACAGAGAAAACATCTTTCTTATCACATCATCTCAAGGGTGTCTATAGTACTTTTGAAAAAGAAAAACTAAAGATATGAAATAGCACAATATCTGAGCTATGTTTTCCTAAACAGAGTTGTTCTGTTTTAAATCTCATTAAAAAATCTATTTTATCCTAATTAGCTTGTATATAGCAGGATATCAGTCTATGGACGTCTGTTTTCTTTTTGAAGAATACTCAAAACTTTCAGTTTCTGATTTAGTTAATATAAAATTAAATCTTAGAGTTTGGTGCCAGTTGTAAATATCTGGAAAAATATCTCTATAGTTCATGAATTTTAATTTCTACCTACAAAAATACTCTAGTTTAAATGAAATCATTTGGAGGTATAAGCTTTTCAATCAAACTTAATAATGAAGCTAAAAATTTATCTTAAGGATAGCAAATGTCCTCAAATTTATAAACTTTATGAATCCCAATGTAATTAATAGTCACTCACCTTAACTGCTGCCAATATGATTAACCTCAATGTTACATGTTTGGATTAGACTTCACAAATAGAAATAATTTTTAATATTGACTTAATTGAGCTCAAAATACCCTTTTAATGTGCCAAATATTCCCAAACATATAATATTAATAATTATTATTTAAATAGGCCACTAGATGAGGAATTAAATAATAATCATGGATTACAAATGATCTATTAAAATACTAACTTGTTAATGGATGCCTTTATTTTCCAACTAGGAATTTTATGCCCACTGTGCTGGGAAAAATCTCTGTGCAAAGATATTTATTTTAAAATTTTCTTTCAGACAAAAACCCTAGAGCTATATATTTCTTGGACTTTATCTTTAAATCAGCAACATTATACAAAAAAAATGCTTCACAACATTTTTGAGACTCAATTTCTTTGTCTCTTTTTCTCATTTTGAGACTAATTACTACTATAGTTTATATTTTAAGATTACTTTATGGGAAACTAAGTATATTAAGGATATAAAAATTAAAAGTTCATTGAGGAATTTCTAAGCCTAGTATTATTACAGTGGGATCATTGATCAAAAGCACATTTCTCAGACATTTACAATATAACTGGTGTTAAAATTATATTATTAGTACTCACTAAAAGGAAGTTTCCTCTACAGCAATATTTGCTGGAGAAGCATATATTCTACTAAGCCAATGATGCTTTTATTTTTATATAATTTGACTTTATTTGAATTTTGTTTTCAATTGAAAAAGTAAAATCTCTTTGGCTCGATTTTCTTAGGATCTATTACAGAGATGATGTGCATACTGAGTACTGATGATCTACAAGGAAACAAAACGGCATCCCTGTCCCTAGGGAGTCCTAGTCTAATTGGGATATGTGGGAGACTTGCACATGAACATGTGAGCATATCAGTGAGCATAACTTATAGCATATGCACAGAGAGGAGATGATTAAAATCTGTGATAGAGAAGTGTTGTTGAACAGTGTACACCTAAAGCCTAATACAGTACACACTGTTGGCACACAGGAAATTTTAATTACAGTTATGCATCATGTAATGTTTTGGTCAACTAGACCACATATATGGCAGAATATAATACCACATTTTTACTGTACCTTTTCTGTGTTTAGATATGTTTAGATACACAAATACTTACCATTGTGTTACAGTTGCCTACAGTGTTCCATACGGTAGCATGCTGTGTAGGTTTGTAGCCTCGCAACAATAAGCTAGGTGTGTAGTAGGCTATAGCTTCTAGGCATCTAGGTTTGTGCAAGTACTTTCTTTGATGTTTGCACAAGGATGAAATCGCCTAATAACACATTTCTCAGACCATATCCTCTTCATTTAGTGATGCGTAATTATGTTAACAAATTAGTGAGCAAATTGATCTGGGGTTGGGAGGATGGAAAGAAGCTATACAAATGGTGTGGAGGGTGCGAATTAAAATGAAATGTGTACAGTACCGCAGTTATCCATGTGTTAGATCAGGCTGGAGAGGTAAGCAGGCACACAATCCTGATGCTTAAGTAAGTTCTGAAGTATTTGAACTGGATTTGTTGAGTGAATGACACCAATGCAAGGTAATAAAGAAGAAAACATTGCAATTAGTTTTTTAAAGTAGACTTTTTAGGACAGTTTTAAGGTTCACAGGAAAATTGAACAGAAGATACGGAAATTCCCGTGTACTCCTTTCCCCTACATATACACGGCCTCCCCCACTGTTAAAATCCCTCACCAGAGTGGTACATTTGTTACAATCAATGAACCCATAGCAACACATCACTATCACCCAGAACCTATAGTTCACACGAGGGTTCATGCATGCTGCTGTACATTTTATGAGTTCTAGTAAATGTGTAATGACATGTGATGCACCATTATAGCCCTTACATTTCTCTGTGCTCCACCTGTTCATTCGTCCCTCCCCCTTAAGCCCTGGAAACTACTGACCCTTTTACTGTCTTCACAGTTTTGTGTTTTCCAGAGAGTCATATGGTTGGATTCAGACAGTATGTAGCCTTTACAGATTGCATTTAAGTTTCCTCCAAGTCATTGCATGATTTGATAGTTCATTTTAAGTACTTTTATTTTCTCGATTGATTTGAATTGGCAAATAAAAATTGTTTGTATTTATTCTGTATAATATGTTGCTTTGAAATATGTGTATGCATCGTGGGATATCTAAATCAAGCTAACTGACAAATGCATCACCTCACATACTTGTCATTTTTTTTGTGATGAGAACACTTAAAATCTACTCTCTTAGAAATGTTCAAAACTACAATACATTGTTATTAACTATAGTCACCACATTGTACAATAAATCTCTTGAATTTATTCCTCCTCTCTAACTGAAATTTTGTATCCTTCGACCAACATTTTCCCAATTCTCCCCCTGTCTCCATAGTTTATCTCCTTTTAGCACTGACTATTTCATTGTCTGGATATGCCAAAGTTTATTTATCCATTCATCTACTAAGGAAAATCTTGACTGATTCTAAGCTTTGGCAATTATGAATAAAGTGCTATAAACATCTGTAGGTATTTACGTGGACATCAGTTTTCAACCATTTGAGTAAATACCAGGGAGTCCAATTGCTGGATCATATAGTAAAAATATATTCAGTTTTGCAATAAATCGCCAAACTCTCTTCCAAAGTCACTGTACCATTTTGTATTCGTACCAGCAGTAAGAGTTCCTGCATTGTGGTTACTTTTGCATTTAAGAAAAATACCTCTGATTACAAATAAAGGATGGACTGAAGAAGAAAACACTTGCAGTAGAGAAAATTTATATTTTTTTACTCTATTGTTTATGTTTTTACTACTTAATGATTGCTGTATATCATTATCTCCCCATCATGTTAATTCCAACTGCATGAGCAATGATTATTTTTATAAAGCAGTCTATATTTTAATTTGGTCATGTCATTTGTAATTTAATTTAATGTGATTCTTTTTCCAGTAGCTGTTTTGGGTACCCTATTTATATATTATTCTGATAACATCTATTTGGGTCTGTTCTATATTTGCTCCTGCTCTTTCTGCTGGTTGGCTAAATATGGTTTTAAGCGGCAAAGGAAGCAAAGCACTAGTAGCTGAGAAATGGGTGTGAGTTGCTATGTGGATGAGTGGGTGTGCCCCTGCAGACATTTCCCTCCCTCAGAACCCCAGAACATTCTATCGGAAGGTATAATCAATCAGAGGTAAATTCAGATGTTTTCTTTGGTATGATTTACTCCTTTGTTCAGATAAGACATATCTTAATAGTATTAAATATATTAATACTTGTTTTATTGTTTTATTACTTTTTCTGGTTCTTTAAAATTTTTCCTATCCCAGGTCTGAATGCAATTTAAAAAAAAAAACCTATCCCTCACTTTAGTCTACGTAGTTCTATTTTCTTTCTATTGGGTGTGCTAAAAAGTATTCAGGAAATGTTTGTTTCTAACATTTTGAACACTTGCAGTTCTGAGTCAGTAATAATCTCTCAGTGATTTGGTACATGTATTTGATGTAAGTGGTGCTCTACCGAGTTTTGATGAAGATAATTACTTTTACGTGGTCAATATTTTAAGAGTTAATTTTATACGATAATGTCATATAAATTATAGCCTGTATGTTGCCGTTTACTAGAAAAATAAACATATTGTCCCTGGTCTGAAAAATGTTTCATCTCACCTTTTCCCAGAACAATGATACCAAGATATGTACCAATATATGTTTTTATGACTTATTATCTAGTTCTATACAACTTCCTGAAGGTTCCAGTAGAGGTGTTGACTTGAAGAGCAACTGCTCACAATCTGGTTTAGGGATAATAGGCTGAGTAAACACCTTAAAAACAATATTTTGCATAGCCTGCTTCACTGCCCATGTTCAAGATTAAAAATTAAAAATGACACCCCCAGTGATTTGTCATCTGAAATTAGACAGCCCCTGAGGAATTCACACTGGTTATTACTCACTTATCACTATACTGTCTAATGAAATTAAATTTGTCTTGGATGTTGAGATGTATTCAGTGTGTCAAAATCGTTAAATTCTGCATATGCCTTAGAAAGATAACACTCTAATGTTCTTATCACACTTATGTACAAATTTATTAAGTATATACTAAATATTGCATAATTCAATATATTCTGAGTTTGTCTGCAAATCTGATATCTTAATTTTCTTTGGTTATTTGAAAAATATTTAATAATGAAAGTTAAAATAAACAAGATAGAAAGTCCTTAGTAAGTGTTCATCCACAACAAAGTTCTCTCACTTGTAGTAGTGGTGGCAAAAAGTCTGACAGTGTCAACCTAAGTGAGATAATATCACCATGACTAGAATTTGTCTTCCATATCAGTCAGAAAGCATATACGTTCAATGGCAGTTTCGTTTACTTGATTTTTTTTTTTTGCTTCTTATTTAAATTTTTCTTAATTTCGATTTTAGGAAAAAGAAACAATACACTGTTAATGGGGAATTTGGGCATTTTTAGATCATTCTTTGGGTAGTTTGCCTTATTAAATAGTAGCAACAGTTTTCTGTATTTTTAAAAATCATGGCTATATTAGTGTGCGCATTTTCCAGCAATCTTTTTGTTGATCCTTTTCGCCATCATATTTTTAGCATCATATTTCTAGGAAAATATTTACAAGCTGAGAGCGCTTCTGATGTTCCTATTTTTAACATAATTATATATTAAAATTATCCATACTTTAATTCGTATATTTGTCACTAGGGTCATATTTGGCCTTAGACAAATTTCATGTCCATGTGCTTCTTTTTTTTTTTTTCTGTATATTATGGGGGTACAGATGTTTAGGTTAGGTATGTTGTCCTTGTCCTCCCTCCCCCCCAAGTCCGAGTTTCAAGCGTGTCCATCTCTCGGATGGTGCGCATTGTACTTTTAGTATATGCATATACCCGACCCCTCCTTCCCCTCCCCCTCCCCCTCCCCTTCCCCCTGCCTGACATTCAATAGATGTTATTCTTATGTGTACACTTCCGTGTTGATCAGTTAATACCAATTTGATGATGAGTACATGTGGTGCTTGTCTTTCCATTCTTGGGATATTTCACTTAGTAGAATGTGTTCCAGTTCTGTCTAGGAGTATACAAGAGGTGTTATATCACCATTGTTTCTTAAAGCTGAATAGTACTCCATGGTATACATATACCACATTTTATTAATCCACTCACGTATTGATGGACACTTGGGTTGTTTCCACATCTTTACAATTGTGAATTGTGCTGCTATAAACATTTGGGTGCAGGTGTCTTTCTTATAGAGTATCATTTGTTCTTTTGGGTAAATGCCCAGTAATGGGATTGCTGGATCAAATGGTACTTCTAATTGTGTCTCTTTAAGGTATCTCCATATTGCTTTCCACAGAGGTTGCACTAGTTTGCAGTCCCACCAGCAGTGTATGAGTGTTCCTATCTCTCCACATCCACACCAACAGGTATTGTTTTGGGACTTTTTGATAAAGGCCAGTCTCACTGGAGATAAGTGATATCTCATTGTGGTTTTGATTTGCATTTCCCTGATGATTAGAGATGTTGAGCATTTTTTCATATGTTTTTTGGCCATTATTCTGTCTTCTTTT
>CAUYSK010014747.1:0-28645 GCA_963575035.1 Avahi laniger | reverse complement strand
GAGCGAGACCCCGTCTCTACCAAAAATAGAAAGAAATTAATTGGACAGCTAAAAATATATAGAAAAAATTAGCCGGGCATGGTGGCGCATGCCTGTAGTCCCAGCTACTCGGGAGGCTGAGGCAGGAGGATCGCTTGAGCCTAGGGGTTTGAGGTTGCTGTGAGCTAGGCTGACGCCACGGCACTCTAGTCCAGAGTCTAAAAAAAAAAAAAAAAAAAAAAAAGGAATTGACTGTTGTACACACAACAGGATGCATGAATCTCAAAATAATTATGCTGAGTCAAAGAAGCCAGACAAAAAAGAGAATATACTGACTTATCAGATTGAATACATTAAATATGTCCAGTTTTTTTGTGTATCCACTATACCTCAATAACGCTGTAAAAAAGAGTATATTCTGTATAATTTCATTTAAACAAATTAAAGGAAAAGTCAACTATCTATAGCGACGTAAAGCAATCAGTGGTTGCCTGGTGGATGAGAGGAGTGGTGTGAGGGAGATCGTGCAAAGGGCACAAGGAAATATTTGGGGACAATAACTATGTTCACTATCCTGAGTATCAGAGGTGGATACATATGTCAAAATTTATCCAAGTTTTCGTTT
This sequence comes from Avahi laniger, assembly GCA_963575035.1. Taxonomy (NCBI): domain Eukaryota; kingdom Metazoa; phylum Chordata; class Mammalia; order Primates; family Indriidae; genus Avahi; species Avahi laniger. The sequence goes on along the minus strand of CAUYSK010014747.1, from coordinate 28,041 downwards.
TCAATATGTGCGGTCTCTGTATGACAATAAAGCTGTGTTAAAGAAAAGTTATTTTTGCTTTTGTGGCCACTTTTAAAGCAGAAGTTAAACTGAAAATCTGTACCCATTCTTTGTCAGAATTCCTAAATCTTTCATCACGCCCCTGCAATCTTCTCTTCTTCCTTCCTACAGTAATGAGAAGGGAGCTCACGAGATTCACAGCAATATCCCCAAACTTTATGGTTAAGATTCCCCTTTGTGGGAGGCACTGCTGGTGGCCTACCTGACAGCTCACTCCCTTCCCTTTTCTGTCAGGGCTCATCTTCCCACACTATAAACTGATGATGCCTGAACTTATAACCCAATCATGGCCAATGGCACCTAAAGAGAAGTTTACGGTGGGCATTCTGGGAAAGATTTTCCACTCTGGTTAAAAGAGAGACACGTGAAAAGAAATGTCCTTCCTTCCTGCCTTGGGATATTATTATATAAAAATGTGATGTTTACAGCTTTGTGAGACTTTCTGCAACTATTAGGAGAAAACCAAGAATCTCAGAGAAGTCAGAAGCCGTGACAATGTTTTACTCCTGAATTAACCAACCCTGCAGCCACCCACTTCTGGATTTCTTGTAATGTGGAATTATACACTCCTTTTTAAAAAGCTACTTTAGTTGCATAGTTTTTTACTTGCAGTTGAAAACAGACATTTATTGAATGACATTATTAATCAATTAAAATAACTGACATAAAATGATAACCTGAAAATGGGCAGCTGTGCAGTTTTAAGAACACCTACATTTTAGTCATGATATTTAATTGTATCTGGTCTGAAGAAAAAACATATTAAGTCAATAAAGCAGTGGCTCTTTCCATATCTATCCACCCAGCTCAGCTATTTTCTTCACATCAGAAACTGATGAATGTCTTGTGAGCATCGGCAGAAGAAGGCAACAGAGAGTTGTCAAGAACTCAGGAGTTATCCTGCAGGGAACTGTGGCGGAGGAAGTGTCCATGTTTGCCTCCAGTTCTTTCTCATATAGCCCTGGGCTCAGTGGCATCAAGAATTTGCCTAAATTGTCGCCATAGCATCTACCGGCTTAGTGTCCAAACTCATCCTTCTCTACACCTTTCAGTAATGGTGGTTCCCACAGCTGCCCACACAGTTGCAGGCAAAGGATTGGAGGTGATTGCCTAGGTTGCAAAATCAGACTGTGGGAGCAATATCCACCCAAGAATCCAAGTCTGTGAAGAAGACTGAAGCCCACACAATGACTTAACAGAAGAAACATCTTCCCCTTGGGGCCCAAAGATTTTTAAACCCTTGTAAAGCACTTTGCAAAACCTTTTATACAGAGAGATATCCTTTGTTAAAGTAGGTACAATCACAATTTGTTTTGCCGGGTTAGATGTTCATGTTGCTTTGAGGCAAATTCATATTTTGTACTGGATTTTGTATCAGTTTCTTAGATATCCAGGTTTTAAAGGAGAGATGACCTTTTACAGATTCAGTTGTTTAATTATATGCTTTCATGTGTATTCTTTCTGGTAACAAGATCATAATCTTTTTTCCTCCAGCACCAAGCATAGTGCTTTGCAGCCAGATCTCAATATATATTGCCTGAGAGATGCAAGAGTAATAAGACATGAAAATCAATAGCAAATTATAACATGTTCGTAAACTGCTTTATGAATGCTTTTGTAATACTTGCTATTATCAATAAAAATAGTAACAATAGCTATCGTTATAATATATGGAAAATATTATAGGTTTTCCTGTTTTTGTAACTGATTCTTCTGTGTGTGAAGGGGCCAGTTCCAGAACTCTTACTCTAATTAGGCTGTCCAGTACTACCAGTTTTTTAAACTGAAATATGGTCAGGGAGAAGAAGACCAAGTAATGGACTAGGAATAGGAGGCTCTTCCTTTTTTTTCTTTTTTTAGATAGGGTCTCTGTAGCCTGGAGTGCAGTGGCCCAATTATATACCTCACTGTAATCCCGAATTCCTGGGCTCCAGTGATCTTCCCGCCTCAGCCTCTGTCTAGCTAGGACTACAGGCATGCGCCACCATGCCCCACTAATTTTGTAGAGATGGCGTCTCGCTATATTGTCCAGGCTGGTCTTTAACTCTTGGCCTCCAGTGATCCTCCACCCTCAGCCTTCGAAGGTGCTGGAACTACAGGCGTGAGCCACGGAGCCCGGCCTGAGACCCCTCTTTTTTAGAGCATTTTTTGCTCGTTTGCATCCGAGTAGATAACTCATTTGCATATTCAGTGAAATAGCTTTAGAGAAGTACTCACGAGGCTTTAAAACCTCTAGGTAAGTTACACAGCTCCCCGGTATAAATACGGTGTCCAGACTCCAGCATCTGCCCTTAGCACTAGCCCCGAGTGTGCACCCGGAGGGGCGGGGCCATGGACCGGAAGGGGCGGGGCCAGCCCCAAAGGCTCAAGAGCTGTCCCCGAACGTCGCGCTTCCTTTTCCGCGCTGCCGCCGAGGGAGTAAAGGTAGGGAAAGAGCGTGCGTTATGCCGGCGGGACGGCGGCTGAGCTTGCGCGCCCGTAGCCGGGCTCTTGGAGGTGAGAGTCATCGCGGTATCAGTTCCTCCTCTCCTACGTACGCGTTCCTCCGCTCTGTGGGTACCGTGTGCGGCGCCTTCTTTCCCGCGGCCGCCGTCCCTTGCCCGGGCCCAGCCGAGCCGCCGGCAGCCGCAGGGTTGGCGCAGGAGGCAGCGCTCCCCGCGCCCCAAGGCCACGGGCTAACGCTCTGCGCCATCTGCGCAGTCGCGTTTGTGAGTCACCGCCTGTGAGTCTAGAGCTTACTCCATAAACTGATTTTGACTGTCGGCTCAGAAACTAGTAAAGGGCCTTCTGTGACTCAAGGGAACCCGAGGCGCCTGGAAGGAACGGCCAGATGGCTTCGTGCTCCGCCCGGCCTTCGCCGGTCCCCTCTGTGTCTCCCGCAGAGCTGTGCGTGCGGCCTCGGCGGTTTCAGGTTCCTCTAAGTGGGCGGCTTATTTTTCCCTAATAAGGGAGCATTTTACAAAGGGGGAGGTGATTATCTCTTAGGTGATAAGACGACCCTTCCTTAACCGTACTGTGTGTGTGGTTTTTAAATTTTATTTAATAAACGCAGTTTAACTGCTGACGATGGGTCCGTACTGGTCTAGTGGGCATTTGTTGCTGATCTCCTTGTAAATATGTTCTGAGACAAGGCCCTTAGGCTGTGAATGCCTGCTACACGTGCAGACGCTTGCATTTTCATGGAGATACGCATTTCTGGACATAAAATGGTCAACAGTTGGCAGACTGAAAAAACATGCTACCTATTCAAAAATAAATTGTAAAAAATGGTGAGGCATCGGTGAGACTTAGTATATTCATGTAGTTTTTTTCCTTCCTCCCAAATTTGAAATACGTTGCTTCATCTGAAATTAATAGTTAGCTTTCAACAGGACTAATGTGGTGGTTTTGAATTTATTTGGCATCCATCCTTAATTTCGAGCCGTGTGTGGCTTGAATTCCTTTTTCATTGCTAAGTGGTGGGATTTCTAGAAATTTCCAAGAGAAGTGTTTGATAAAAATAAAGGAGTGTATGAAAATTCTGGAGCATAATAAATACAAAAGAACCTACTGATCCGTTTAGGAGCTGTAATATTATCAGTACTGTGGTCTGTTTGTCTCCCGCTCCCATTACGCTGCCTCCCATCTAGAGGTAAACATCATCTGGAATTTTGTGCCCATCAGTCTCTTGGTTGTTGGGGAGAGTGGTAGTGGAATGGATAGCAGTTTTATTATACATATGCATCTCTAAGTGTACATTTTCTTAAGCTTTATACAAATATACAAGTATGCATGTAGTTGTCTGTAGTTCCTGTGAATCATAATATTAAACTGAAATTTTCCAAATCAGAATTATTTCACTGCCAATAGTTTGTATTCCTCATACTGATTATGTGAAATGTTATAGCATTTGAAGATGTGAAAATGAAAAATTGTTTAGCAGGGTCCTAACTTGTATGGCTTCATAAATTGTTTCCAGTGGTTGTCTGGCTCAATGATTTATACTCCTGGGGTGCTGTATGGCATGATCTGTGGCCCTGGCAGTGTCCTTTGCACAGGTACACATATCCTGTGTACATTCAGTTAACTTGGGATTTAATTCTACAAGAATATGCCCAATAATTTGACATTATAATGTTTTTAGGTGGAAATCTGCACACAAGTTTCTACTCATCTAACCTTTAACCTGGCTTAGCTCATCCTAGTCAAGCTCTGAGACAGAAAAGCAATGGCAGTGTACTCATTAGGACCATTGTGTCTTAAAATCAGAACTGTGATGGTTACAAAATGTTTACACCATTTTTTCTGCTTGAGAAAAAGCTCATTTATGGACTTATTAGGTGCTGATCAAAGGAATTGACATACTCAAGTCATTATAGATGTTTTAAATTTGAAGTTTGTCAGTTACAACTATCAAAAAGTAATAGAGCAAGAATTACATTCTTTTATTCCGTTAGAAATGTATTGAACAACAGATATTAGTACTTTTATTAAAAAATGTTAGAGTCCCAAAAGGTAGGTTGCAAGTATGGTGTTTTATGGTTCCTTATACGAATGAAATTCTCTTATGAGACCATTCCTTCATACAACATACCAAACAAACAAATGCAAGTACAAATGGGAATTGACAATGAAATATTCAATTTCCAGGTGAGAAAAAGCCTACGAGTTTTGAAGATGTATGAAGGTCATTGTGACAAATGTTTTCCAAAAACCTATAGAAGATGGCAGTGAAAAAGCTGGGACCACCACTGCATGTATTAAGGTACCAAAAGTTAATGTTGTGTGCTTTTTTTTGTCTTTGTGCTATTGTTACTAAGGGTCAGTACCCCAAAATGTTTAATGTGTTCTTGATATTGATAGGTTTAATACCTGGCGCAATGATGACTTAAATTACTTTTTGCCGTTTACCCAGCTGAGGGTGTCTTTGAAGAAATAATTTTAAGACTGAGTTGCCAGTAATCTGTGTTGGTTGTGTTAATGGATGTAATACAATTTTTTATTAAAAGGCGAAACGTTCTTTCTCTTTAGCATATAGGTAGCTGCAGATGAGTGTGCTTCAGCTGCGGTTTTTAAAAATATTTCTTCATTGCCTCAAGTAAGTAATTGTGACTTGTGAAGCAACCATATCTGTTGACAGTTCATAAGTGTCTGCTAAAACTCCAGAGGGTCGGGTCCAATTCCTGTCGAAGTTGTCTTTGCATATCAGGGTACGGTTTCCTTTTCTCAGCATTAATTTTTTTAAGGACATTTATAAATATTGAGGTTATGTGATAACTTTATCTTTGATTATGGAATGATTTTCACTGTTTCTGATTTTTTTGGAGGTGTGGCATGAACTATTTTGGAAGAAGGAATGAAGACTGTTCAAGAAAACATGAACAGAAATAAGTGATGAAAATGAATGTTTGCTTGATATTGACATCACAATAAATTATGTAGAAAATAGATGCTTCACTAATTATTTTAATTGCTGGGCAGTAAAGTCTTCTTTAAAATAGCACCATTCTCATGGTCACTACTAGTCAAACCTATTTTTAACATACTTTAAAGATATGATGTTCTTGTCGTTAACTAGCTCATCTCTGGGTGATGGTTCTCAATTGAGGTAGACAGTAAGGAGATATTTCTTGTGCTTCCAGTTTTCCTAGCTAGCCTTTGGAAATTTCTGGAGAGGCCTCATCACTGCATACTTGATATCTGGCCTTCCCTTCATAACCTGCTGTTATACCTGAAAAACAGGTGCTTGGAATCTTTACCTCCTTAATGCAATCAAATTGTCCCTTACAGGTAAAATTTCACTTTTCTGTGATCTACAGATTTTATTTAAAATTTAAATTTTATTCTTTAAATTCCTTGCTTTTATCAAGGATGCAATTTGCATATGGTAAATCAAACAATGTAAAATTTATACAGCAACATTCTAATATTACACTTCCCGTCAGAGGCAACATGTAAAAATCATTTGCGTTCTGTACTTCCCAATAGTAAAATAAAGGCTATTTTATGGATCCTAGTTTTATAAGATAGGGACGTGTTCTGCCTTCATCCCATAGAGAACCAGAAAAGTTTGGGATGTACATGAGAAGCACAGGATAAGGGTCTTGCTAATAATATCAAATTGTCATATGTAAATATTTTGTTAAAAACTAGCTTTGCCTTCTGAAAACTAGTTCTATGGTCCCTAGCTGGCACCAGTAGGTGTTCAATGATAGTGACTTGTAGATCCTATAGAGAGTAGTGGGCAAGTCCTAAGTTTTGGTTAAGAAGATTTGAAGTGCCAATTTTGAAAGATTTGATTCATGCTAGCATCTTGGTTAACAAAGTGGCAATCTGGTGATATTTCGCTTTTCTATGAATAGAACTGATCTTTTACTAAAGCTTTGAAAAGTGAGAACTGAAAAAGATTTAAGAATTTTACAAAATAGGTATGTTTTCTCACAATGTCCCTGCCTTTTCAGAGCAGGATAACCTTTCCTCCAAAAGTGAAGACTGGGCTTGCAAATTGATTTCTTTGCCTTTTGGAGCCTTTCTTGTAACTAGTCAGGGCTAACGAGCCAATTTATAAATTATAAGCTCCTCGATTCCATGTAACTTTTCATTTTACCTGGCATGCTTATGTATATATAAGGAAAATTCCCAAGGCTTTTCCTGACTCCATATGTAGGGCTTCTGAAACAGTACATAATGGACATGTCAAAAATAAAGTATGAAATGGCCATAAACTTGAAGCTTAAAGTTATCTAATTTTTTAATTTTAAAAAATTTTTGATCTATTACAAAGAGACAAAAAGTTACATAAATTATAGTTATTTACTCATTCATTTGGCAAGTTCACAAGTGTAAGAGAAAAATAGTTTAAAGTTGTTGGTAGATGAAGTGTTGTTGCCATCTGTGACAAATAGAGCAAACTACATAAAAGTTACCGTTTTTCACACTGCTTAGCTTGCAACATTCTTATATTTTTTATCTGTTCACCATTGATATTCTGGGCTAACCAGAAGGGTTTTTTTTTAAAAAAACGGTATTCTTGACAACTTTATCACTTGTAATTTGTCCACATTGTTCCAAGTTTTAAAAGTCTGCTGGTGGCTATGGGAGTTTGGATTAATATTTCATTAGCAATTAATCTTGAGAACACTGTATATTTTTAAAAGTAGTATTCTAATGTACTATTTACAGTATTATCTGAAGCATTACTTGAAAGTCACTCTCAAATACTCACACTTTTCCCCATTGCTTAAGTACGAATGAAGAAAAATATCCTCAAATTACTTATTCATCACTAGAGAAAATAGCTGTCCCAGGTCCGTATGTGGCAATAAATTGTTCAAGCTGTTGCTGGCACTGAGTTAGATAGAGATCCCTTTGCTCTAAATACTCTTCATTATACAAGTCAAATGGAAATACTGCATTTGGAGCGATACAAAATACAGTGGCCCCTAAATGGAAAAGGAAATACAGTGTAAATGAGGAATACTCTAAAATGTGGAATCACTATCACGCAAAATAATGAAAACTTAAAGTTTTGACCTATTCAATTGAATATTTCAGTAATCATTTTAAATCTGACACTTGTTTTTTGAAACCCAGGAAGCGGCTTCAGTAAAATGCACAAATATTGGTACCAGGGCCTATGGAAGAAGTATGTTGTTTACATTTTAAAGCTTGGAAATTATAAAAATCATTACAGTTTTGAAGCTGAATAGTAATAGGTAATGTGAAGGTGATAGGGAGAAAATGTATTGGAATGTGGCGATACACTAATCTTGATAAAGATTAAGTGGATGATCAAAGATAAACATTGCAGTACATTTCTCAGTTCTTAAAACTGCTTGCATAAAGGCAGATATATAAATCTATAGAATAGGATAGCCCCCAAATAAACTCTTACATATATAATTAAATTTCAACAAGGGTGGTAAGACCATTCTTTGGGGGAAGGACAGACTTCCCAACAAATTGTGCTGAGAAAATTGGATATCTACATGCAAAAAGATGATCTTGGACCCTTAGCTTACATCATATACAAAAATTATCTCAAAATGCAACAGAGACCTAAATGTACGAGCTAAAACTATAAAACTTAGAAGAAAACATAGGAGGAAAGTTTAATGACTTTGGATTTGACAGTGATTTCTTAATATGACACCAAAAGAAAAGATAAATTAGATCACATCAAAATTTAAAACTGCATCAGTAGATACAATCAGTAGTGAAAAGGTTACTCATGGAATAGGAGAAGTTATTTGTAAATCATATCTCTGATAAAGGCGTCTATAACAAAGAGAACAACCTGATTTTTAAAATGGGGGTCATGCAGGAGACCGGGGTTCAGGAAAAAACAAATGGGGAAAGGATTAAAAGGGACATTGCTCCAAAGAGGATAAACAGATGACCAATAAACATGAGAACGATGCTCGACATCACTAATCGTTAGGGAAATACAAATCGAAACCACAATGAGATACTGCCTCTCACCCATAAGGATGGCTATGGTAAAAGTAAAAAGCAGAAAATGACAGGTGTTGGTAATTTGCGGAGAAATTGGAATCCTTGTGCAGTGTTGGGAGTGCAAATGGTACATCCACTATGGAAAACACTATGGTAGTTCATCAAAAAGATTAAACAGAATTACCATATAATCCAGCAAAATTTCACTTCCAGGTATATACCAAAAAGAACTGAGCAAAATCTCAAAAAGAGGTATTTGCGCATTTACGTTCATAGTAGTAGTATTCAATAGCATAGGTGGAAGCAACCACAGTGTCCACTGACAGATGAATGGATAAACAATATGTGGTATATACACATTATAATTACATAATATTATTCAGCCTTAAAAAGGAAGGAAATTCTAATATATGCACAATATGGATGAACCTTGAGAACATTATGTTAAGTGAAAGAAGCCAGTTACAAAAGGACAAATATTGTATGATTCCACTTATGTGAGGTACCCAGAATAGTCAAATTCATAAAGACAATGGACTGATGGTTGCCAGGGGCTTAGGCAGAGAGGGAAGTGGGGAGGGAATTTGTGTTTAATGGGTACAGATTTCCATTCGGGAAGATAAAAAACTTAAGGAGATGATGGTGGTGATGATTGCACAACAATGTGAATATACTTAACACCACTGAACTGTACACTTAAAAATGGTTAAGATAGTAGATTTTATGGGTGTTTTAGAAACATTGACTTTTACTATAGGAGCTAAGCTCTTATATTCTGTTTCATTCATTGATTCACTGAATGAGTACTTCAGTGTGGCAGGCCAGGAGTACCATTGCTACCCCTCTGCTGCTTCGAGACCATTCTTTCCCCTGGTTCCCTCTGGGTAGGTAAAAATCTTTTCTCCTTTGATGCTCAGTGCCACCTAGCTTTACAACTTTCCCCTTCCACAGTCAACTTACCAGTTCTCAGCATTTGGTGCACAACCTTCCTTTCTTCCTTAATATCTGACATTCAGTGATTTCCATGTGAATTACCCATTTAACTCCTGACCTCCCTGTGTCCTACCTTTTATCCTCTACCTCAGCCACCCATTCCCACAGTCGCTGGAAACTGATGCCTTACTTCAAAATCCACTCCCCTACACTACCTCCTACGCTTCCAGCCCAGTTGCCATTTCAGGTCTTCTAACTCAGCGATCTCCAATCTGCTTCCTCCCATTCACTTCCCTCCTTAACCAGCCTAAGAGTCCCTGCCTTGCCAGCCCCCCCCACTTCCTTGCCCCTCTGCAACGGTGCATGAACCCAACCATTCACTCTATGCTGGTGCTAAGGCTGCTAGGCAGAAAATCACACAACTGGCATTTCATCTTTTCATTTTAAATGAATCAATAACTTCAAACAATCACTTGCACTGCCTGGCAACCCTGCTGAGTTTCCCTAGAACACTTCTCTAGCTCCCACAATGACTATTATATTCCATTCTTCTCTCCTGAAACCTTTCGTTTTCAGCTGGTGATCCTGAATAAGGTACATGACCAAATCTACAAACCTACCTGGTTCTGTATCCACTTTGTTTCTTCTATAAAATGAGGAAGTGACTCATCTATCAGAAGCCAGTATTTTCACATTGCCCTGGATCCCATCCCCTTTCACCTTTTTAGGACTTCACTCCTGGATCTCCCCTCTTCTATAGTATCATTAATTTACTCTCCACTGCACATCACGATTTAATACCTTCTATCTTTAAAAATAAAATCTCTTCCTGGACCACTCATCCTTCTCTAGCTAATGCCCTATTTCTTTCCTCATCTCAAAATTGTCTATGTGTGCTGTCTCACCTCCATTCCCACTCCACTGAAATAGTTCTGATCATGACCACCTAAAACCTCTAGGTTACCAAATCTAATCTTACTCAAACTCTCAGTAGCATAAGAGACACTTGACCATTCTGCCCCCTTCTGGAAACACTCTCCTTTCTTGGCTCTGTAACACCACACTTCATACATTCTAACCGCTGCGTCTCAGTCTCCTTTATTAGTTCTCCTCAACCCCATTTCTAAATATTGGAATCTTCAAGGGCAGTCCTGGAGTGCCCTCTAGTCTCTCTCTATATTTTAGCCACCCTGGCTTCCAGTTTCTTTAAAGCACCTACATATGTAATTTCCCTGTACATTGACTTCTCATCGTTTAGGTGTCTGCTTAAATAAATATCACCTCCTTAGAGAGGTCTCCGTAAAAGCCAGTCAAAGTAAGACCTTTCTATTGTTCTTTCTCAGAACATATTGATGTTCTTCATAGCTTCTGTCTCAATTTATATTAGATATTTATCAGTGTATTTACTTTTTGATGTCTGTTCTCTCACTAGGCTGTAAGCTCTACCAGGTTAGAGACTGTTTTTTTCACAATTGTGTATCTAGTGCTTAGCACCTGGCTATCATTCAATAAATATTTTTTGACTGAAAAAAATTGTGAATATTTAATTCAAATAGTGATAATTATGAGGCATATTATGATAGCACATAACATTATAATTTTAATATATCCATCCTGAAATTATAATTAACCTCAAATTACCTTTATAGTTTTACTTTAATATATATAGGTATACCTCAGAGATATTGTGGTTTTGGTTCCAGACCACTGCAACAAAGTGAAAATTGCAACAAAGCAAGTCACATAAATTTTTTGTTTTCCCAGTGCACATAAAAGTTATGTTTACACTATACTGTAGTCTATTAAGTCTATTTAGTATTATGTCTAAAAAAAGTTCATACCTTAATTAAAAAACACTTTATTGCTAAAACAATGTTAACAATCATCTGAACCTTCAGTGAGTCTTAATCTTTTGCTGGTGGAGGGGCTTGCCTCAGTGTTGATGGCTGATGACTGATCAGGGTGATGGCTGCTGAGGGTTGGGGTGGCTGTGGCAATTTCTTAAAATGAAACAATAATGACGTTTGCCATATCGATTGACTCTTCCTTTCATGAAAGATTTCTCTGTACCATGTAATGCTGTTAGAACTTCTTTCAAAATTGGAGTCAATTCTCTCAAACCCTGCCACTACTTTATCAACAAAGTTTATGTAATATTCTAAATCCTTTTGTTGTCATTTCACCAACATCTTCACCAGAAGTAGAGTCTATCTCAAGAAACCACTTTCTTGGCCGGGCACGGTGGCTCACGCCTGTAATCCTAGCATTCTGGGAAGCTGAGGTGGGTGGATCGCTCAAGGTCAGGAGTTGGAGACCAGCCTGAGCAAGAGTGAGACCCCCATCTCTACCAAAAAATAGAAAGAAATGATCTGGACAACTAAATATATATATAGAAAAAATTAGCCGGGCATGGTGGTGCATGCTTGTAGTCCCAGCTACTCGAGAGGCTGAGGCAGAAGGATTGCTTGAGCCCAGGAGTCTGAGGTTGCTGTGAGCTAGGCTGATGCCATGGCACTCACTCTAGCCAGGGCAACAAAGCGAGACTCTGTCTCAAAAAAGAAATAAATAAATAAAATAAACCACTTTCTTTGCTCGTCTATAAGGAGGAACTCCTTGATTCAGTCAAGTTGTATCATGAGATTGTTGCAATTTCATCCCATCTTCAGGATCCACTTCTAATTCTAGTTCTCTTGTTATTTCCACCACATCTGTAGTTACTTCCTCCACTGAAGTCTTGAAGCCTTCAAAGTCATCCTTGAGGTTAAAATCAACTTCTTCCAAACTCCTGATAATGTGGATATTTTGACCTCCTCCCATGAACCATGAATGGTCTTAATGGCATCTAGAATGGTGAATTCTTTCTAGAAGGTTTTCAATTTACTTTGCCCAGATCCAGAAGAGAAATCATTATCTATGACAATTATATACTTATAAAATGTGTTTCTTAAATAATAAGACTTGAAAGTCAAAGTTACTCCTTGATCAAAGAGCTGCAGAATGGATCTTGTGTTAACAGTATAAAAATAATATTTATCTCCTTGTATATCTCCATCAGAACTCTTGGGTAGGTTCATTGTCAATGAGCAGTAATCTTTTGAAAAGAATCTTTTTCCTGAACAGTAGATCCAACAGTGGGCTTCAAATATTCAGTAAACTGCACTGTAAACAGATGAGTTGTCATCCAAGCTTTGTTCTTCCATTTATACAGCGTGGGCAGAGTAGATTTAGCATGATTTTTGGGGGTCCTAGAATTTTTGGAATGGAAAATGAGCATTGGCTTCACCTTAAAGTCACCAGCTGCATTAGCCCCTAACAAGAGAGTCAGCCTGTCTTTTGAAGCTTTGATCCAGGCATTGACTTCTTCTTTCTAGCTATGAAAATCATAGATGGTATCATCTTCCAATATAAGACTGTTTGTTTCATCTACATGGAAAAATTTATTGTTTTGTGTAGCCACCTTCATCAATAATCTTAGCTAGATTTTCTGGATAACTTGCTGCACCTTCTCCGTCAGCACCTGCTGCTTCACTTTGCACTTTATGTTAGGAGAAGGCTTCTTTCCTTCAACCTCATGAACCAACCTCTGCTAGCTTCAAACTTTTCTTCTGCAGCTTCGTCACATCTCTCAGCTTTTGCAGAATTGAAGAGAATTAGGGCCTTGCTCTGGATTAGGCTTTGACTTAAGGGAATGTTATGGCTGGTTTGATCTTCTATTCAGACCACTAAAACTTTCTCCAGATCAGCAATACGGCTGTTTGCTTTCTTATCATTCATGAGTTCACTGGAGTAGCACTTTTAATTTCCTTCAAGAACTTATTCTTTGCATTCACAACTTGGCTAATCATTTGATGCAAAAAGATAGCTTTTGGCCTATCACTGCCTTTGACATGCCTTCCCACTAAGCTTAATCATTTCTAGCTTTTGATTTAAATTGAGAGACGTGCAATTCTTCCCTTTACTTGAACACTTATAGGCCATTGTAGGGTTATTAATTGGCCTAATTTCAATATTGTTGTGTCTCAGGGAATATGCGGCCCAAAGAGAGGGAGAGAGACAGGGGAATAGTCTGTTAGGGGGCATTCAAAACTTACACAGCATTTATTAAGTTCACTGTGTTATATGGATGCAGTTTGTGTGTGGTGCCCCCGAACAATGAAATAGTAACATCAAAGATCACTGATCACAGATCACCATAACAGATATAGTAACAATGAAAAAGTTTGAAATACTGTGGAAATTACCAAAATGTGACACAGGACATGAAGTGAGCACATTCTGTTGGAAAAATGGCACCAACAGACTTGGCTTGATGCAGGGTTGCCACAAACCTTCAATTTGTAAAAAATGAAATATCTGTAAAGCACAATAAAATGAAGTATGCCTGCACTTTAACATATGGTATGTAAATAATTTAAAAAGGAAGTAAATTAATTCTAATACTCAAGGTACTGTATAATCATTAGGAAACCCAAGTATGACTTCATATAAAGGCTGCTGCTACTTTCCATGTCAGTTTCATGCCCTACCCAACAACGCTATCCCTTGGTAGGGATCATTTTCCTGATATGTTTAAAGTAACATTTAAGGAGCTCTTAACATTGTTTTGCTTAAAACTTAAAAATCAATATACCTAACTGAAATTCATTATGAAAACAAAACTAAAGGGAAAAAAAATCTTCACATAGTTTTTTTTCCTTCAATAAATGCTTTCTGAAATGCTTCAAGAAAGTCTGAAAAATAGTCATCAAGTAAAAATATTCAGTCATATTCTATCACAGGAGTACTTAATATTATACCTTGTTTTACAACTCAAAGTCACACATTTTTGTCTTCTTACTGAAATCCAGTTGTGTTTTAACAATTGATGATATGTCATAGTAAAATTGGCAGCATTTTTCTTTCTTATATGTAAAATAATGTGCCTTAGATTTGATGAAATATGGTCTTAAGTATAGAATAAGAGAAGAATGTAAAGAAAAAGGAAATTAAAAGTAAAAATATTTATATATCCTTCCTATTATTTCATATTGGTTAGGAACCAGTATTTTTCTCTTTTGGTAAATAAAATTAATTTAGGAAGTTAATTAATCTCTTCTGGGGGTCATGAATCTCTAAGACATACTTCATGAAACTTATGATCTATCTTCCTAAGAAAAACGTATAAGGAACACACATATACAAATTTGTATACAAGTTAGGGATTCACAAGCCCCTAGGACACCAAGCATCTATGGATCCTAGGTTAAGGATGCTTGATTTAGACAATTACAGAACAAGGTTCTAAAGTTCTAATGAATCATTATAAAAAGTTAATAAAATATAAATGTAACTTAAAGCAAATTTAAACACTAAACACATTCACACAGAAAAGATAGTGTTAATACATCCTTTAAGTTCCAGGGTTGGAACCAAAGTCTGGTTTGAAGAATGATATCTCTAATCTAAATTAATGTCTCATCTAATTCAACAAAGAACTTTGGGAGAATAATTCTCTTTACGTTTTACTTTAAGAGCCCTTTTGTGTTTTTATTAGCCAAAGCATAATAAGTGCCATTCATTTCAAATAATTTAAATTCTATAGTCATAGTATTAAGACTAGCAATTCAGAGAAGGCAGCAATATAAGATGATCACATTTTCTTTCACTTTGTCCCCAACTTCACTGTGGGGGATTGTCTGACAATTACATGTTGCATGTTATTTTAAAAAGAAGTTATTTCAAAATGATTAAAGCTATTACAAAATTATTTCATATATTGTATTAACTACTTTTTTCCCCAGAATTCTTTAAGCAATGCAAAAGTTCAAGTATGGAAACAATCATGAATAAGGAATTTAATGATGATGACGATGCTACCTATAACCAATTAGTGAATGTTAAAATTCAAACAGGCCTTACCCGATATTTATTATTCTTTAAAATAATATTTTAAAAATGTAGGTAACATTTTAATTTAAGAGACTAAGAATATTTAAGTTTAGGTAAAATTATTTGTAGTGATCATTAATAATTTAATACATTACCATATTTCAATGTGAGAGATGTTTCAAATAATAAGGCTGCAATTAGTACATCTTCTTTAAGCACTTTGTTCCTTAAGTTCAGTCGAGCGTGGGCTTCAGATAGGGAAACTCTAAAAAAGAAAATTGATGCCAATCAAAATATGTTGATATTATAAAACTAATACATTTTTTGGCAGAAACAAACCAAGACTTATGAACACTAGCTGCACCTAAAAGATCAGCATATTCTTACTTTAAAAAAATTTTAGTTTCTTTTTCAGAGCATTTTTTCCCTACAAACTTAAACTGTTCCAGAACAAGCCAGTATTCCGACTTATTCCAACAAAGAGTTGGTTTCCATCAAGGCTTCTATTATATTTATCATTCCACACTCCCCTCCCCAGGTTGTGTTCAGATAAATACACAGCTGGGAAAATTAATCTAACTAAGTATCTCTTATAGACAAATCCTTGACCCTTTCTTCTAGTTCCTCATCTATCTGAAGTCCTCATAGAATCTTGCAATTTCCATGTTGGAAGGAATCTTGGAGTTCAAAGTTCAAACTCCCATCAGATAACCTATTATCTTCCACAACATCCCAGGCTATTCATTCTCCAATCTCTTTTGAACCTTTCCTAGCATTCACTGCTTCATAAGGCAATTCCTTTATTTTTTATTTTTTAACCAGCTTCAATTACCTGAAAGATCTCCCTGAAGCTTTTATTCGGCAGATGTGATGTACTTGAACAATTACTGGACTTGCCAATCAAAAAACCTAGACTGAGTCTCTAGAATTTACTAGCTGTGTGACTTTGTATAAATCATTTAATTTATTTTTATTTTTTTTTCCTGAAATCAGTTACAGCTAATTAAGACCATGTTCCATCAGTATTTGCTTTATCATCATCCGGGAAATCATTTAATTTATGAGATTTTTTAAAACTCAGCTATAAAATGGGAATAAATAAAGACATTTGAAAATTCTGCAACTAACAATATCTATAACTAACTGTAACCGAGGTTATATAAGTCTAAGCTGAAATTAGTTTCACTGCAATTTCCATTCACTGATCTGTTGTTCCGTCTTCTAGGACCTCTTAAATATGACAGCTCTTCAAACATTCAAAGATAACTTTTACAGTTGCCCCATGTTTTCTTTCCTTCAAGGTAAATATTTCTAGTTCCTTTAGTATATTATGAGTCATAATTTTCAGCTCCTTACCATCCTGGCTACTCTCTTCATGGCCAGATTTTGTTAATACTCCTTTTCAGTACATTACCACAGGTGTGATTTAACCATCGGCATAGAGATGAGGCAGAACTAGCATTTTGTTGCTCTTGATATATATTCTACTAACACAACTCTAAATTTCAGTATTATTAACAGCCATATTATATTATTTACTGTTATGAAACATAAAAAGAATGAAATCTCAAGTCCTTTTCATATCTTTTCATATTAAGCCACTTACCCTTTTCCCATCAATTCACACATATACTAAGGAGTTTGGGGATCTAATAGAAGACTTTACATTTATCCTATTAACTTTCTTCTTGTTAGATTAAGATCATAATTCAAGGCTGTGAAGGTCTCCCTAATGTTGCTCACGTACAAATTTGATTATCATATCCCTGATGTCCTCATCCAAGCTCTTTCTAAAAATGCTGGTCAGAACAGAATACATATTGAGACTTTCAGGAAAAGAGAAGAGAGTATTTGTTGTTCAGCTCCACTTCTCTAGAAAAGCAAAAATGGTGTTATTGGGTACCTGTCTATAGAAGTGGCAGAAAAATTCAAGGTTTATGACTCTTAAGGGTAGTGGTTCATTTACTCTGCTTTTTCATAAATGACCCTCGGTATTTATTTTCATGATGTGAAAAAGTAGTTAACATATTAAAATTAACTCTAATTTCTTTTAGAGACAGGGTCTTGCTCTGTCGCCTAGGTTGGGTGCAGTGGCATAACCGTTGGTCACTGCATGCTTGAACTCCTGGGCTCAAGCAATCCTCCTGGGTAGCTGGAACTACAGGTATGTTCATAGCTAATTTTTCTTATTTTTTTTAGAGACAGGGTCTCTATGTCCCCATGTTGGTCTTGAACTCCTGGCCTCAAGTAATCCTCCTGCCTCAGCCTCCTGAGTAGCTGGGATTATAGGTGTGAGCCACTCTGCCCAGCAACTCTGCTTTATTCTTGAATAAATATAGTAATATATAAACTGAATCTATGTGAGTTTAAATACAAAATATTTTTTTACTACAGAGAAAAAAACATGAGAAAATAGGACTTTTAAAGCTTTTAAGCAGTATAATTTGATCTGAGTATTTTAAATATTACTTCAGAAAATACAAAGCATATAATTCGGTTTACCATTTTTAAATTTAAAAAGATTAAAAAAATTTTTTTCAAGACAAGGTCTTGATCTGTTGTTGCATGGGCTAGAATGCAATGGCATGATCATAGTTCACTGCAACCTCCAACTCCTGTGCTCGAACAATTCTTCTGCCTCAGTCTCTGGAGTAGCTGGGACTACAGGCGTGTGCCACTACATCTAGCAATTTTTTGGTATTTTCTGTAGAGATAGTGTCTCGCTATGTTGCTCAGGCTGGTCTCAAACTCCTCGCCTCAAGCCTTCTTCCCGCCTCAGCTTCCCAAAGTGCTGGGATTACAGGTGCACACTTCCGCACCCAGTCCCATTTTAAAACACTTATCGAAGAGTTGATTTCTACCTTGGTTTATCTTTAGCATTTTTTTTCAGCTCTATCAAGATAAATATACAGTTGGACAAATTAACTAAACATAGCTATATCTTATAGACCTATACTGATATTTCCTGCCAGTACATCATCTGTCTTACTCTATAAAATGCAGTTAAATAAGATATTTATTTATTTAATGGATTATTTTCTTCCTGGTCCTACTTCATAATTTATTTGACATTATGCTTTAATATTGTATCAAGTAAAGTAATGGTCTATCAATAGGGGACTGTTTCAATTATGGTACAGCCACATCATAACAGAGTGAAGCTGTGATGCAGCTATTTAAAACAGAATGAGATAATTCTTTACGTGCATACATGATTCCATTTGGACAAAAAGAATATACCTATCCATATAAAAAATATATATATTTATATGCTTATATATGTTTAAATAATGTATTCATTTAACATATATAACATTTAAACAAAAATATATTTTATATATATTTAAATTACATATATGTATATGCTAGTATTTGAATGAATAATTTCTAGAAGGATACATAAAAACTGTTAACAGTGGTTATCTCTGGGGATTGGGGTAGGAATGGGTAGTGTTAACAGGATATTTTACTCATTTTAGACTTTCACAATGTTCATACTTTCTTTTATAATAAAAATTAGTTTTTAAAAACTTTTCAAGGAACAAAAATAGATGAGTCTATTAATGTTTCTAGAAGTACAAGGAATAATATACTTAAAAATTTTTTCTAGGTTCAACTACAAAATACCTGGAACTATAAACAGCCACATTTTTTTTAAAACATTTGAAATCGGTGTGATTTTTTTCTAGACACATCTCATACAGGGGATCCAATAAAAATATATTTAGTGAAAAAAATTACTGGAGGTTAAAATGATGTTACAATATAACAAAAGGAATTATTAAGCCACTTTAAGTTCTTTTGGAACAAGGTAAATTATAAACCAACCAACCAGCAATCAAGCAAACAGAGAAATAAGTAAAATAGATAAATAAATTAAACACATCATTTAAAAGTCAATATTGGTTTTCAAAATCTTAAATACATACAAATATCTTAATGCAGATGCTGAGAGTTTTGATCCATATGTAGAATCTGTTCTGATTCTGCGACTTGCTAGATAATAGCCATGAATCATTCTTTCTGCTTCCAAGCTGAATTCTACATTCAAATTCTTTGCAAAAGCCAGTAGCTAAATAAAAAGGGTGAAAAATTTAAGAGATTAAAGCTTTATTATAGAATCTACATAACAAAAATCAAAAGTATACTGCCATTTTATTTTTAAAGTTTGCAGATTTTATTTGCATAAAATTGAGTAAATATCTGGGGCCATCCCGAAGTCACTGAGCACTTTATTTATTTATTTTTTTTGAGACAGAGTTTCACTTTGTTGCCCTGGCTAGAGTGAGTGCCATGGCGTCAGCCTAGCTCACAGCAACGTCAGATTCCTGGGCTCAAGCAATCCTACTGCCTCAGCCTCCCGAGTAGCTGGGACTACAGGCATGCAACACCATGCCCGGCTAATTTTTTTTTTTCCTATATATTTTTAGCTGTCCAATTAATTTCTTTTCTATTTTTAGTAGAGACGGGGTCTCGCTCTTGCTCAGGCTGGTCTCGAACTCCTGAGCTCAAACAATCCGCCGCCTCAGCCTCCCAGAGTGCTAGGATTACAGGCGTGAGCCACCATGCCTGGCCCCACTGAGCACTTTAAATCATAGTGTTATACTTGTAAAAAGTATTAAAGTTTACCCAGAATAATCTCCTCCCTCTCAGTGCAGAAATGTTCTGTGCAGTGTATTTGAATGACTTTGCAATGTCTTTGTTCCAGTGGGAGAAAGGCTCACTTCCTTCAGAATCTCATTTCCCTTCTGAACAGCTTTAATTCTTTATTTCCTTACAGTTTATTTCCTTACAACTCTCTCTCATTGGCCCTAGAGCTACCTGCCCTCCTTACTTCCTTTCCTTCCTTTTAAAGAACACTTAACACTGCAAAGAGGGGAGGCCTTGTGTTAACTGCTATGAAGGTGGGCCTTGGAGATTCAGTAAGATTGGGGTAGAGAATAATTTTCCAACACAATGATTATTGCTGTTTTCTCTGAGTTTTGTGCTTTTTTTCTGACTTAGTGATTCCCAGTTCCTTAAGTCCTTACTCTGTGACATAATTTCTAGATTTTTTTTTTATTATCCTAGTTGTTTTCTACTTTTTCAACTCATAGAACCAAAGAAGATATTAACTATAATAAGATTGCTATTAACAATAATATTTATATTTTAGATATATTTTTTTTAAAAGTATATGGATATATCCTGGATTGGACATGTCCTGGATTGAATAGATCCTGGCTTCTTTGTTCTGTTTATACTCCACGATTCTCTCTAGGCCTTCAGAACTGGATAATACTACTATTAATAATATCATTAGCCCTCTCTAAGTTCTACCCTCTGGTGGCATGATGATGTGCCACCTGTATCTCCCTTCAGGAAAGGACTTGTTGCCCCGGCTCTACTGGGAGTGTTATCGGTAATGGTTTCTAGCTGTCCCTTCAGGACAGCCCACAGTCCACATCATATGACTGACAGAGGTGAAGCGGGGGAAGGCATTATAAAACCCACAGGTATTGACAGAACACTCCCAAATACATTTCACTAAACTCCATCTCAGTCTGCCTTCTGGAGAGTCCAGACTGCAACAAATTTGTGTGATGCACAGATTGATCTTCTAGAGAAACCATTTTCACTATTTCACTTGCCTAGTAAAGCGTACAACTGTTCTCTACAATTTGGCAAATCAACTATAAACTCTTCTGCTTGTGCTTCAAGGCTTATTGTAAATTTGCCAAACCCCTATGACTCTGTAATACAATTTTTGCTCCAATCAAGCTGATCTTCCCATTGTTTTCCATGTATACTAATTTCTACTTTTGCGTCTTTGCTCCTACTGTTAGTTCTGCTTAGAACATCCATCCTTCCTGGCATCTAAATTTTACTTTTTCTTAAAACACAAAGTCCCACCTCCTCCATGAAGTCTTCCCAACATTTGCATTCTACATTCCACAAAATTCCTTTGTAAATTCCTAAAATATCCATAGTCAGCACCACTCAGCTTAGTACTTGAATTGCCCCGAGTTTCATGTATCTTTTTTAATCTCAATAAAATGATAAACTATTTAAAGAAGAAAGTTTCTGATTCTGCGAGAATACAAAAGAACAGAAATAGGCTCATTTATGTTAAGTATTCAGTAAATACCTGACTAGTTAATAAATCCATAGTTTTTTTTTGTTTGTTTTTTAGGAAAAAACAGGCAAAAATTTCTCTGGGTAATTAGTTTGTCTATACTTAGTACCCTAATTTCTAAAGACTAACTACTTTTTTCTTATATACTAAAAAACAAAAACAAAACCTTATTATATCACAAATATTATTCTTTTCTATTCTAACCCATGTGAATAAACAATGCTCCTAATTCATCTTTTAAGTTCACTCTATCTTTCAACATTTTACTCGTGCAATATGCTTACAAGGAAGGCAGGTAGGAAAACAATTTTTTTAATGACTCATGGACTTCCACTTTCTAATATCCCCTGCTTTTTATCTATCATATTATTCTACTCTACTGTGGACAGATTTCTCAATAGTTAAAAGGGTTTCAGTTGTAAATACTTGAGCACCTTTAATGCTATCAAAATTATTACTAAATTTACATTATCTACCCTCAAGTTCTCGAAACATGCCACGTTTTCATCATGCCAGGACATTAAAATGAGTTAGTGAGTCATGTTAGATATTCCCTAAAGTCAGAACTCTGAAGGCATTCATATAAGGTAAATCCCTACAAATCAGCTATAAAATGCAAATAACTGTACATCTACATAGCCTATCATAATTTTCCATAGACATATTCTATTTTGGTTTTATTTTCATTGAGATTCTTTACGCTATGGTGATTTGGACAGTGAATAAACTCAACATTTTAATATATGTTTCCTTACCCATTTGTTTATTTAATTATAAATTTATATAATTTCTATACAATGTCCTTAAAATGTTTAAAAGCTGGAAGCAAGTTGGAATAAAAGAATCCTAAGTAAAGAAAACTGAATACTCAAAGGGACTTCGATTTAAATTGAGAAACATTAGCACAAGCATTCAGGGTAACCATTTTATCTAGGGTAACCATTTTATCTACCTTTACCTTTTCAAAATCTTCAGTTGTGAACTGTTTAGAAGCTACATAAAGCAGTCTTTCAGGATCAATGGCTTTCTTTAAAGTGTGTTGCACAGTAGGAAGAAGTGGGTGGCAAGCAGATGATTCATTACAATTAATCAATAATCCAAATGCCTCCACAAGGTTAGCTGGAATCAAACTGC
Organism: Avahi laniger; assembly: GCA_963575035.1. Taxonomy (NCBI): domain Eukaryota; kingdom Metazoa; phylum Chordata; class Mammalia; order Primates; family Indriidae; genus Avahi; species Avahi laniger. The sequence continues at coordinate 5,498 of CAUYSK010014747.1, read as the reverse complement.
AATCCTACATCAAACCAAAGGGTAACAAACATGCATTAAACTTTGAAATTTTCACAATTTGGAAATAATTATAAATTAATCATCACATATAATTTATTATTAAAATTATTAATTATTATTTGTATAATTAATTATAATTTAAAGTAATTTATCTGGGAATTCTGTGGTGATTGATTTTTTTTTTTTTTTGAAACAGAGTCTCACTCTGTTGCCCAGGCTAGAGTGCCATGGCATCAGCCTAGCTCACAGCAACCTCAAACTCCTGGGCTCAAGCAATCCTGCGTCAGCCTCCCAAGTAGCTGGGACTACAGGCATGCGCCACCATGCCTGGCTAATTTTTTATATATATTTTTAGTTGTCCAGCTAATTTCTTTCTATTTTTTTAGTAGAGACGGAGTCTCACTTTCTCAGGCTGGTCTCGAACTCCTGAGCTCAAACCATCCACCCTCCTCAGCCTCCCAGAGTGCTAGGATTACAGGCGTGAGCCACCACGCCCGGCCCTATAGTCTGGGAATTCTGTGGTGATTGATTTTTTAAAAATCTTTATTATTTTCTTACACATTATTCATTAAAGATTCCCCAACTATCTATTCAAGTGGTAATTTCTAGTGTGCAGATACCTGATCTAAAAAACACCACAATTTTAAAACAATTTTTAAACATTTAGTTCCTGTGCCCAATTAAGTATAGAAATGGGTTAATAACAAAAACATTAAGAAGACATATTAAAATCTGTGACAAAATACCCTGAACAACATTCTAATAATAAAATATACATATACCCTACCATCTGACCAATTAAAGTGTTGTTTTTCTGTGCAGTTCTCCTTGAAGATGAATCCATATCAAGAAAAGACCAAAAACTGCACTGAACTGGAAAAGTCATTTGTTGGTCGATATCACCCCCAAACTTCTTTCCTGGGATGTATACTGTAATGCTTCTGCTCTCCAGAACTAAGTCAGAAGACATTATCCATTTGTTATTTAAGTTCTTTTTGGTCTACATGTCTACAAATTATTAACAGACATTATTATATGGAATTATACTATACAGACTTTGAGTACTAAAGACATAAGTAAATTTGTTGTGCAAGATACTGCTAAGTTAGAGCATCTGCCATAAAAAAGAACAATGCAAGAAAAATATGTGAATGTTTATGTGCCCCATGACTTGATGAGAACCAGCAGTCCAAAGCACGTAGCTGGAATTGTGGTCAGGCATCTGGGTGGCATAGACAGAGGTCTATGAGATTGATCATATAGTGCAGGCATACAAGAGAGGCTAAAATTAAGTAATGTTCTTTTATGTGGAAAAAACTGTATCAATAGAAAGTAGGTCAACCATGTGGGAATGAGAGAGAATATGAATTATAATGACTGGAGGGAAATATATCTCAAATTCAACACGTTCAAAACCAAATTCATTGTTCCCCCTATTCCAATGGCTCTGCGTTCACTATTCACAATTGGTGGCATCCTCATCCATCCACTCAAAACTCAAACAAAAAATATGGAAACATCTGTGCTCCCTTCTCTCCTTCCTTCACCCCTCATACTCATTTTATCTATGGATTTAATACTATTCCTAGGATTCTCCTTCTCAAGTAGTCTTCAAATTAATCTTTTCTTCATTCATGATAACAAAGCCTTCTGTGTACATTTATCTTTCCCTTGGGTCATAGAGTAAATGTATGTTTAACTTCATCGAAACTGCCAAAGCAATTTGCAAAATGGTTATACCATTTTATACTCTCACCAACTATATATGTATGAGAATTCCAGATGCTTCACATCTTTGACAACATTTTTTCTTGTCAATCTTTTTAATTTTTGCTATTCTAGTAGACAGGGCCAGTTACATAATTTGTGGAGTCTGATATAAAATGAAAATCAGGCCTCTTGTTCAAAAGGCAGGAAAAATACTGCTGTTAAAAGTACTACCATTAAAAGCTTTTTCCTTTAAAAATATTTTTTTACTTATAAAAAGTAACAGAAGTGATGTGGACAAATTGGATCCCTGGTGCCTTACTGATGGGAATATGCAATGGTGCAGCCACTGGGGAAAACAGTATCGGTATATACCCCAAAGAGGTGAAAACAGGGGCTCAAGCAGAGTCTTACATACCAATGTTCATGGCAGCGTTATTCACAATAACCAAGAGGTGGATAAAACCTAAGTGTCCATCAACAGATGAATGGATTTTTAAAAAGTGGTATATAGTGTAATATTATTCAATTAGAAAAAGGAATGGAATTCTATTAATAGGCAAATGTACAGAGACAGAAAATAGAATAGAGGTTACCAGGAACTGGGGGAAGGTGAGAATAGGAAGTTGTTATTTAAAGGGTACAGAGTTTCTGTTTGGGATGATGAAACAGTTCTAGAAATGGACAGTGGTGATGGTTACACAACATTATGAATGTACTTAATGTCATTGAATTGTACACTTAAAAATGGTTAAAATGGGAAATCTTACGTATATTTTTTTATCACAATAAATAAAAGGAATGAAGTGCTGATATATGCTACAACTGCGATCCCCAACCCCTGGGCCACACACCAGGAACAGACCTCCACTGCCTCCTTCCCTGGCCTCCACTTCGGTCTGTGGAAAAACTGTCTTCCATGAAGCTTAGAAACTGGAGGAGAGGCTTAGAAATGGAAGGGAGGAGGCACCGCACAGCAGGAGGTGAGTGGCAGCCAGAGCAAGGGAAGCTTCATTTGTATTTACAGCTGCTCCCCATCACTCCATTACCTGAGCTCTGCTTCATCCCCCATCTCCACCCCCCACCCCCCCACACCCGTCACCCTGCCCCTCTGCCGTCCATGGAAAAATTGTCTTCCATGAAATCAGTCCCTGGTGCCAAAAACGTTGGGGGACTCCGGTGCTACAGCATGGATGAAACTTAAAAACATTATGCTAGGTGAAAGAAGCCATTCACAGACCACAAATTGTTTGATTCCATTTACAGTCACCCCTCTATCTTTGAGGGTTCTGCATCTGAGGATTCACCCAACTGAGGATGAAAAGTATTTCGATAGATCAGAATCAGTAGGTGTAATTTTAAAAAAAGAAAAATATTTCAAAAAAACAATACAAACAATACAAATTAAAAGATAATATCGTAGAAAACAATTTACGTTGCATTTACGTTGTATTAGGTATTGTAAGTAATCTAGAGATGATTTAAAGTATACAGGAGGATGTGTGTCGGTTACATGCAAATACTATGTCATTTTATGTAAGGGACTTGAGCATTTTCCGATTTTGGTATCCACAAAGGCCCTGGAAACAATCCCCTGAGGATACTGAGGTTTGACTGAATATGAAATGCTCAGAAAAGGCAAATACATAGAGGGAGAAAGTAATTAGTGTTTGCCAGGAACTGTGGTGGAGTGGGTTGGGGGAGGCAGGGAAGGGAGGTGACTACTAATGGGTATGGGGTTTCCTTTTGGAGTGATGAAAATATTCTGAAATTAGTGGTAATAGTTTTGCACAACTTTGTGAATATTCTAAAAAGCACTGAATGGTACACTTCAAGTGGTGAATTGTATGTGTGAATCTCAATAAAAATGTTACAAAAAATGTAATAGCAGTAATTGCCATTCTAAATAGAGAAAAATCAAAATTTTATTGGCATGAATTTTATCTTTCTATTGTACAATGACCTGTCTTAAATGCAAACATATGAGCATTTATCTCATATGTGGAACCACTAGTATTCTGCACACATGCCCATGTATTTTGTTTTTATCAGGACAATGGAAATACTGCACAAAACTGGTATTTCACTTTTTTTCAATTTTTATTTTTAATTATTGTGGGTACATAATAGTTGCATATCTTTATAGGCTACATATGATGTTTAATACAGGCATACTATGTGTATTAAACAAATCAGGGTAATTGGGGTATCCATCACCTCAAGCATTTATTATTTCTTTGTGTTAGGAACATTCCACTTCCACTCTTAATTATTTTAAAGTATACCATAACTTATTATTTTAAAGTATACCATAACTTATTGTTGACTATAGTCACTTTGTTGTGCTGTCAAATATTATTCACTCTATCTATCTATCTAACTATATTTTTGCAGCCATTAACCATCCCCAATTTATCCCCCGCCCTCCCTGCTACCCTTTACAGCCTCTGGTAACCATCATTCTACTCTCTGTCTCCATGAGATCAATTATTTTTAATATTTAGCTCCCACATATGAGTGAGAATATGCGAGATTTGTCTTTCTGTGCTTGGCTTATTTCACTTAACGTAATGTTCTTCAGTTCCACCCATGTCGTTGCAAATGGCAGGATTTCATTCTTTTCTGTGGCTATATGTAACATTCCATTGTGTACATGTACCACAATTTCTTTATCCATTAATCCACTGATGGACACTTAGGTTGATTCCAAAACTTAGCTATTGTGAATAGTGCTGTCACAAACATAGGAGTGCAGACATCTTTCTGATATACTGATTTCCTTTCTCTTGGAAATATACCTAGCAGTAGGACTGCTGGGTCATATAGTACTTCTATTTTCAGTTTTTTGTGGAATCTCCATACTGTTCTCCATAGTAGTTGCACTAATTTACATTCCCACCAACAGTGTACAGGGTTCCCCTGTCTCAACATCCTCACCATCATTCATTATTGCTTGTCTCTTTGAAAGAAGCCATTTTAACTGGGGTGAGATGATATTTCATTGTAGTTTTGATTTGCATTTCTCTGATGACTAATGATGTTGAGCATTTTTTCATATATCTGTTGGCTATTTGTATGTCTTCTTTTGAGAAATATCTATTCAGATCTTTTACTCATTTTTAAATTGAATTATTTGATTTTTCCCCATTGAGTTTCTGGAGTTCCTTATATATTCTAGTTGTTAATCCCTTGTAAGATGGGTAGTTTGCAAATATTTTCTCCCATTCTGTGGGCTGTCTTTTTGTTGATTGTTTCCTTTGCTGTGCGGAAGCTTTTAAGATTGATGTGATTCCATTTGTCCAATCTTGTTTTGGTTGCCTGTGTTTTGCGGTATTACTCAAGAAATCCTTGTCCAGACCAAAGCCCTGAAGTACTTCCCCAATGTTTTCTTTTAATAGTTTCACAGTTTCAGGTCTTAGGTTTAAGTCTTTAATCCATTTTGATTTGATTTTTGTATATGATGGAGATAAGGGTCTAGTTTCATTCTTCTCCGTATGGATATCAAGTTTTCCCAGCACCATTTATTGAAGAGACTATCTTTTCCCCAATGCATGTTCTTGGCAACTTTGTCAAGTTCACTGTAGATGTGTGGATTTATTTCTGGGTTCTCTATTCCGTACCATTGATCTATGTGTCTATTTTTATGCCAGTACCATGCTGTTTTGGTTACTACAGCTCTGTAGTATAATTTGAAGTCAGGTAGTGTGATTCTTCCAGTTTTGTCATACATTTCACTAAAACTCTCTACCTATAGCTTTCTGATGAGTAAGGAAGGACTGAAAAGATAAGGA
>CAUYSK010014746.1:0-60763 GCA_963575035.1 Avahi laniger | reverse complement strand
ATTGAGGACCTACTATGTGCCAGGCATTGCACCAAACCCTGCAGCCACACCAGTAAGTTTTTAAATGATTCAAATGCATGACGTTCTTGAGGAAGTTACATGAAGACAGGCAAATGTGGGGGGCCCAAGTAGGTAAATTCCTGTTTGGGAAGAAACTCAAAGCCCAACTAAGGACAGCCAGTGAGGTGTCATCAAACGAGCACTGGTCTGGAAGTCCAGAGCCCTGAGCCTCAGGCAGCACTCAGCCACTGTGGGAGGCTCAGAGCTTCGTTCCCGCCCACACGACAGCTCGCCAAGCCCTCCTCCCCGCCTCCACGTGAGAGGGGCTCGGGAGCGTCCCGCTGTCCGTCCCTCAGGAAAGCACCTCGTCACGGTAGACCCAGGGGGCAAGAAGCAGGCACGTTGGCGCAGAGGTGAAGGCTGAGGCTCTCCTGACACGCTGGACACTGGTGCCCAGGTAAAGGAGGGAGTGAAGTGAACAACCGCAATTCCTCTTCAACACCCAGGACGTTTTCCCCAGTGCCCCACGTCGCCCCTTGGTGGGAGTGTCTGCACCAGGAGATGCCACCTCTGGTGTGCCTGTGTCGTCACTCTCCCCCGTGTCCCACTTTTGGAGCCACCCTACCGCTTGCAGTCCCATCCTTTTCCCTTCATTACGTGTCCATCTCCATGTGTGACGAAGCTCGTGGACTATGATGCTTCAAGCCTTGCCCGTCTCATGGTCGCAGTCGGCCCCGAGAGAATCTGGGAGATGAGAGTGGCCCCCCCCCGCCCGGTGAGGAGGCCCGTGAGATCATTCAGCAGCTGCAGCCTGGCACTGCCAGGCTGTGCAGACAGGCTGCTCACACACTTTCTGCATGGAAGACAGAGGCCTAGGTGTCTGGAGCAGTCACCTTGGGTGGGAGATGCTCTTGACAAGCAGCATGTTGGTGTCCAGCTCCAGGGAGATGGACCATGCCATGCTCCATTGTTCCTCGTCGGCTGATGGGCTGCAGGAGCGTGCCCACACCTGGACTGCTCTGCCTGGGGGGATGTACGTTTCACCCAGGCACAGAGGTGGGACCATCTGCAGGGCCTGGAGCCCTTCCCGGGCCTCATGGGGACCCTGCAGGGAGCCTCGAGGTCAGCTCTCTGATCGCACATGCAGGAGAGCACGTGGTCATGAGCACGGCATCTCGAGTCGGGAGACTCATGTTCTGGTTCCAGCCCAACCACGTGCTTGGATGCCCTGCGGCGAGCTCCACACACTGAATGGCAGTTTCCTCATCGGGAACGCAGAGAGCATAGCTGTGCTTGGCACCGGAGTGAACCTGGGGAGCCGGCGGGCACACAGCTCAGCCCAGTGCTGGACTCGGGCGTATTTGGTGTGCAGTCTCCATCTCCAGGAGGCTGGCCTTGCCGGGACTCCTGGAGCATCTGGCTGTGCAAAACTCGGGTACCTCAGGGAGGCTGAGTGATTTTCATACTTCCCCTAGAATTTTCCATCGGACTGTATTTGTTTGCTAACTAAACTCATGAGGAATGCCTGCACTGGGCATGTCAGAGGGCTTGAGGATGTCAGATATAGTCTAGGAGGAAGGAGAGAACTGCACCCCCCAGGGTTCCATGGGAGCCATGCCAGCCCTGAGAATGTTCTAGAATAGACACCAGAAGATCTAAGTTCAGTCTCAGCTTTTTTTTTTTTTTTTTTGAGACAGTGTTTTTCTCTGTCACCCAGGCTGGAGTGCAGTGGCACAGTCATAGCTCCTGCAGCCTTGAACTCTTGGGCTGAAGCAATTCTCCTGCCTCAGCCTCCCTCAATAGCTGGGACTATAGGTGTGTGCCACCACATCCAGATCATTTTTTAAATTTTTTTAGAAGTGGGATCTCACTGTGTTGTCCAGTCTGATCTCAAACACTTGGCCTCAAGTGATCCTCTCACCTCGGCCTCCCAGAGTGCTGATATTAAAGACGTGAGCCATCTAACCAACAGCTTCCCTCTCTGGGCCTCAGTGTCCTCTTCTATAAAATGGGAGCTATGTTACACTTTCCCTGTTTCCCACACAGGGTTGATGGGAGGGGTAGTCAGGTGACTCCTCCAGTGTGCCCCAGGGTCAGCACTGACAGAGGTCAAGACCCGGGATGATCCAGGCTTGATGTCTGCAGCCCTGGTCCCACCTCTGGCCAGGCAGGCCTGACTTGCCCTGGTTCCTAGAAACAAAGCAAGGGGGAATTGCAACCTGGATGTTGGTTGTCCCTCCTCTGCCCAGCCCAGGACTGCCCAGGAAGAGCCCAGGGCAGTGGGTTTGCGTTACAAAGACCTGTGGTCCAGTCCCAGCTCTGGAAACCGAGGCAGATCAACTGTGACCCTGTGGCCTGTTTCCTCATCTGTGAAGTGGAGACACCAGTACCCACTTCTGTGAATTAGCACTTCTTTGGTTGCAAATAACAGAGTCCAACCCCTGCCTGGGAGGTGCCTCGTGGACCCTGCAGACAGAGCTGCTGCCAGGCCCCAGGTATAATGGCCGCAGGGTCTCTACTGCTGTCAGGACCCCCTCCTGTCCTTCTCTGCCCCTCTCTGTGCAGCACTCCTGCCGTCACTGCCCGCAGACCAGCTTCCTCCGTGTGTCCAGTCACATGGTGGTCCATGGCTGCCAGCAGCTGCCAGGTTCACAGGCCACAGCCCAGGTTGCCTAGAGATGCTGGGGTTCCCCCCTGTCTCCCTCTGTGATTCTGCCCCTCATGTCTCACTTCAGGCACCCACCCTAAGCCAATCAACAGCTGCTGGGGACAAAGCCGGTTGTCCAGGTCAGGGTGGTGTAAAGCGTCAGGGATGTGTCACGCCTCAGCAGCGACACAAAGGATATGGGGGTCACCTCCCAGGCAACGAGGGCAGCCTCACAGCCCTCTCCCCGCTCGCCTACTGGGGCACTTGGGCGAAGTGCTTCCCTGCAGCGCGGCCATCCGCCCTTCCTGCAACGGGGAGGAATGCCTCCACTCTCCCCTCCTGCGGTTCCGCTCTGCTTGCTCCGGAACAGATGATAGCAGAGATGGAGCATATGGGCCCCAAAGTCACCCGGCATTCTGGGAAAGTGACACTGTGTTACCCCGGGCTTGGAGGGAGGGGCCCATCACTCCTGAGCACCGCGTCTCCCTTTGTTCTTCAGAGGGGCACAAGGTCACCTCTCCTGAGCCTCCTGAAAGGAAGTGTGCACGCTTGGACTTCAGAGGATTTCCTCTGTCCGGGCGCAGGGTGGGCAGGAATGTGGGGAGGAGAACATAGGAAAGCCCAGGCAGTCCCTCCTGGGCCTCTCCTGCCTCAGCCCCCGCCCAGGCCTGTGCCACTCGCGGGCACCCACCCAACCTGGCCTCCCGCTCCCCTTCCCCCTGGCCCTGCTGCCTTGGGGGCCCTGCAGGTGTGTCGACAGCCCCCACAGAGTGCCACGAGCAGATCACAGGAGGCGCCCGGCTGGGCCCCAGCCTAGCTCCACCGTGGCCTCGATGAGCCCCTGCCCTGGGTTGGGCGCCTTGGCACCTTCTGGGCTGAGTTTCTTCCCTCCTTGCGCCTCTGGCAGTATTTTGTGTGCCTCTGAGCTAGACCCGTGCAGGGTGCTCCCAGGGATGGTTTTCCATACCTGAGTTGGAAGGCTGGTGACAGGGCACAGCGTGCACCCAGGGTGAAGAGCCGTGGGCGTTCTTTCTTCCTGTCCGAGGGAAGCCTCAGGTCTGACCCAGGGCCCAGACGGGCCATTTAGCCCCCTTTCCCTACCCTGGCCTGGCCCGTGGCAGCTCCTGCACACACTGCGGGCTGGCACCCAGGCCCACGTCCCTCCTGGCTATGTGACGAGCTCGTGGCGAGGCAGTGTGGCACCTCGAGCAGGTTCCCAGGGGCTGCAGGTCAAGGCTGGGGTGTGTTGAGGATGGAGCTGGGGCAGGGGCCACGAGGGCTCAGAAAGCTGGAGGGGGCAGGGAAGCTGCCCCTGGAAGGGGAGGGAGAAGAGGAGCTGGGGGAGGCAGCAGAGAGCCCCCACCCTCCCCGTTGCCTCTGCCCGCCCACCGTGGCTCCGGGAGTCTCACCAAGCAGGCTGTAAAGTTTTGGCAGGTGAGGAAGCCACCAGGTGTAAGTTCCTAGGCAAGAAGCTGCTTGGGGAGGAGGAGGAAAGAGCATGTTTTTCAGTTTTCCTTTCACCTTTGACTCGTGGCCAGGCAACCCCATGGCTGTCCCTGCTTTCTTCTGACCTTCCCTGGGAACCCCAGGAGACCGTGATTGTGGGTGCAAATCTTGGTGCTTCAGAACAGCAGGGGAGGGACTGGCTAAATATACCCTGGCCTGCCTGTGGGCTAAGTAGGTCAGAGCCAGAGGCAGCCACCGAACCTCTCACCAGGAACCGGAGGGGTCCGCGGTACCAGCACCTTCCTCCGTGCCCCTCTTCCTCCCCCGGCACGGTTTGCCTTCCCTCCAGCCGCAGACGATTCGTTTATGGGAGAGCTGCAGACGAAGGGCAAAACTAAAAGGGATTGACGTGGCCTCTGACGAGGTGGTTCCTTGGTCTCTGGGCAGCCACTGGACCGGAAAGCTGGCGACGCGGGCGCCAGGCCTGGGCCGGCTGAGGAAGGGCCAGGCAGAGTGTGCGGTTAAGATAGGCCCTCGCTTGCCCTTAAGGACCTTTCAGGCTCTCCGGGGTCTCAGGAAAAGGTGGCAGAGCAGCAGGCGGAGTCTGAGGCGAGCCAGCCAGTGCTCCAGACGGTGGGTCGGTGCTGACTGCGGGTGTGGCCCTGCCCCTCCTTGGGCCTCAGTGGTCTACACCGTGAAATGGGCTGATAGCCGCCCTCCTGACCTCACACGGTTGTTGCGAAAAAGAAATGAGATCCAGGCTGAGAACAGGCCTCGAAAAGTGCATTGAAGGGCAAAGTCCAGGGAATACCTGTCACAGCCTGCGCCTCTTTCCCACAGGGCCACCCGTTCATCGTGCAGTTCAATGACGGAAACGCCACCGCGGTGTCCATGTGGGTGTGCCGGGCGCTGGAGGAGCGGCGGAGCCAGCAGGGGCCCCCGTGAGGCCTCAGCGAGTCGGCGAAAGCCCAGGACCAAGGGGAGCAGCCCACCTGTGGCCCCCTCTCCATTCGCTGCCTGCACCGCAGCTTGCTGGGCCCGGCTTGCCCGCTGTCACCCTCGACTCCGCAGGCAGATGGCCTGGCCGAGGGAGTGGCAGCCGCCCCAGCCTGGAGGCTCTGGCGCTGGCAGGGTGGGCAGAGGGTGAGGCAGCGACAATGGGAGCTCCCGGGGCCCTGCCCTCTGTTTCCCCACCATGACTCTTTGTGGAGGTCAGGCCCCCCACGGTGGGAATAAAAGTATCACCGCTCCGTGACCGCCTCCCCTGTGAGGGTGTGTTGTCGAGAGTCCGTCACCCGCGGGGCACCCCGATGCGCCCAGTGCTGTGGGGGCGCGCAGCCATTTGTCAGAGGAGAAGCAGAGGCGTGGAGGTGCCCGATCCAAGTCCCAGCAGGAGTCGGCCCGTCTCGGCTCCGGAGCTCCTGGCGGGGCTGCTGAGAGCTGCCCCCCGGCCCCGGCCTCGCCTGCGCGTCTGCGGAGCAGAGACCAGGAGTTGGAGAAGGGGCCCAGGCGATGCCGAGAGGTCTTCCTCCGCCCCTGGCCCACGCGCTGCCACCAGCTCCTCTCCCCTCTGCACGGCCCGCGACCTCTCACCTCCGCCCGTTACGGCCGCGCACTCGGGCAACCCTCGCAACCACCGCCAGGTGAGTGCAGCTGTCCCCGTGGCACCGGCAGGGAACTGAGGCTCTCAAGGGCTCGGTTTCCACTCAGACCTAAGCGGCATCTCAACGTGCCTAAAAGCGAGTCTCCCACCCCTGCCCCGCACACGTCACGCACACCTGAGACCTTTCCTTGCTTTCCTCTCACTAAACGGCATCTCCGCCCTCCCGGTGTCCCAGCCGAAGTGCCAGGACTCGGCCTTGACTCCTTTTCATTTCACACCGCACATGCAGCCGGCCAGGAAGTGCTATTGTCTTTGCCTTCAGAGGCTGTTGGCTCTGTCACTTCCCACCATGGCCTGGACCCGCTCCTGCCCCCACCCCTGCGGCCTGGTCACCTGGCGGCTCGAGGGAGCCTGTCGAAGCAGAAGGCAGATGCTCTCCCTCCCCTGCTCAGAGCCTCCAGGGGCTCCCCGTCGCTGAGGACAGCCACGACCCAACGATGGCCTGCGTGCCCCTGTCCAATCTGCCCTCATTGCCTCTGACCGCAGCTCCCATCGCCCACCGTCCCCCCGTTACCCAGCCAGCTGGCCTCCTTGCTGCTCCTTGCACAGCTGGGCACAGTCCCACCCGAGGGCCCAGTGGCGTGTCATCCAGCCACCGGACGTCCACACTCCCTCGATCGTGTATGCACCGCCCAGCCAGGGGCGACGTTTCCCAGCCCCCCTTGCACTGAACACGGGCCTGTGACCAGCTCTTCTCAGTGCAGTGAGGGCAAGTGGCCAGGAAGCCTAAGATGCAGATGTCGCCCTCTGCTACCCCTTTCTCCATCCTCCCGCTAAATGAGAAAAATGACGGCCATGGCAGGCGGGGAAAGCTGAGCCACGGTGGAAGGAGCTTGGATCCCTGAGTCACCACGTGGAGGAGTGGGCCACATCCCCTAAAGGAACACTGTGATGGCCTGTTAACTGAGCTGGGACTCAGTTATGTAGATTTGCATTTTCTGTGTCACTAGCAGCCAGTATCGCGGGCGAATATAGGCCTTTGTACTTGCTGCCTGGAGCATCCTCCCTACCCCGTGTTCCCATGGGGCTCACTTCAGCCTGCAGGGCTTAGCTCAAATGGCACCTCAGTGAGACCTGCCTGACCACTCTACTCAAATCGCACCCTCCCACGCCTCCCTCAGGCACGCGCCCCTCGCCTACACCGTTCTCCGCTGTTGCCTTGTAACTGTGTGACAAACCACTCATTTTACTTATCTTCTATCTACCTCCCCCACCCTCCGTTACAATGAAAGCTCCACATGGGCAGCGATTCTGGTCTGTTTTCTTCACACCATATCCGCAGTGCAAAGAATAAAGCGTCGCCTAGTAGGTGCACAATAAATATTTGTTGGCCAAAGGGCCAAAATGGTGGAGTTGCAATTCCCAGCCCATGCTCAGTCCAGAGCCAGGAAAGGGCCACCTGTGCGAGGCGTCATCTGGTTTCCCACAGCAGAGTCGAGGCCATCATGTTTTTAGTAACACTTTGTAAGGCACCATCCTTGAGCGGCCTCTGAGCCTGGGGCAGCATCATCCTACTGAACCACTTCCCTGGGGCTAGGAAGGTCACAGAAATGGCCGGGCTAGGGCCACAAAGACTGCGCTCCCTGGCCCAGTGCTCAGGGCAGGGGAGAGCTGCAGGCCGCGAGGGGGGTGGACCTTCCTAGGGAGGGGCGCTCGGACAGTGGGGCAAGCTTGAGGGCTCCCCAGACAGGCCGGACCACCCCAGAATGTGGACCAGCCACCCCCAGGACTTAAAGCCTGTCCTGGTTTTGAGAAGATGCACCCAGCAAGCTGTCACCCCAGATCCCAAGCCAGGGGAGGCAGGAAAAATGAGCAGGTGTCCCACGCCAGGCTGTGCTTAGGGCTTTATCAACTCGTTTAATCCTGGCCACAATCCCGCGAGGTAGATGGGGGTGTTATTATTCTGCCCATTGTGCAGATGGAGAAACCGAAGCACAGGCCGAGCGACTTGCCTAGGGTTACCCAACATGTAAGTAGCAAAGCACTGTTTGGGACTCAGAGCCCCAATCTTAACCATGGCCCCAGAAAGCAGCTGCCCAAGCACCTCACACAGAGCACTCTGGTGGGCACACATGCACACACACACTGTCCTCTAAGTGCAGAGGTTCCAAACTCTGGTGTGCAAAGGTGGTGTATCGGTATGTTTGGGAGTGGGGCCCAGGGACCTGCTCTTCCACCAGCTCCCTGGGGGTACAGGTGCAGAGCACCCTCTGGAAAATGCTGGGAAACACTGCTCTGTCTAGAAGCCCTGGACCTGGAGATGAGTTTCCAGGGTGACCTTGGACAAAGCACGTCTCCTATCTGAGCCTCAGTTTCCTCATCTTTCAATGCAGGGATTGATCACACTGAGCCCCAGAGCTCCTCCCAGCCCGGAAGTTGCAGAGCAGAGTTCTCACCATTTGGGGCCACAGGCCCTGTGAGCATCCCCAGAATTATGTGCACCCGCATGCATGCACAGAGTTCTGTTCACAACTCGGGGGGTCCTGGAGCCCCTGCAGCTCATGACCCCAGGCCGAGGCTCCTACTTTGGAGCAGCCCCCAATGTGTAAGTTCCCTGTGGCTTGAAGTCAGGAAGATGGGGAGTGGGTGACCTCTGAGGGGTTCTCCTGCAGGACCCTCTTTAGCCTGCTTGGGCTCTATCATTCCTCTGGTCACGCTTGGCAGCCTAAGGCCAAGCTGCTCTTGCCCTCAGAGGTCACGGGCGGGGTGAGACTTAGAACACGGTGGGGCAGGAATGAGCTCTTCTCTCTGCCTGGAAAGCCACCCCCAGCCACCTTCGACCTGTCCATGTGGCTGATTCCTATTCCTCCTTTCAGGCGCCTCTACTCATTCCCATCCCCAGGCCCTGGCCCGGGGGACACCAGGAGGGTGCTCTAAGGTGTGGGAGGGCAGGGGGGAGGGGTGGAGGGATGGGGCCCTCAGACTGAGGCCTTGGGAGCAGCCCCTCCTCCCCAGGGCTTGTCACTGTCCCACCCTGGTCTCCAAGCGTCAGTGACGCCCACTCGCCTTCTCAGCAGAGCCCCCTGGAGAAAGACCCCCATTGGGTGCAGCCTCAGGCCTCTGAGACCTTCAGGGAAGCCTGAGAGGAGCGTTTCTGGGCAGGAGGAGCGTTTCTGGGCAGGAGGGCCCTCACGGGGCCCCCGGGTCACAATGAGAGGGAGGTGCCTCCTCTGCATGTAGGGCCCTGGCTTGGAGGGAAGGAGGCCACCTCAGCACTCCCTTCCTGCTTCTGTCTTTGGTTTTCCCACGTGGGAAACGTGGGATACAGGATCCCGGGGCCTTGGAGACCCTCCAAGGAGGTCGGGGTGCAGACGGAGGAAAGGCGGGACCTTCTTCCCCAGGTGTGGTTAGACACAGGCCTTGTGGTCCAAAGCAGCGTGACCCAGAGCCCCCAACCCAAGGCGCGGCCCAGGTGGGGGGCGGTCAGGCCAGTGCAGCCGGGCTGAGGGAAGCTGAGGGCGCCCTGCCCGAACACCAAGGACCTGGGGCCTTTTGCTCGAGCTCAGCAGACCTGCACCTTCCCGAGAGGCTACACCTCCCGACCGCTGCACGCTCGGGGCTGGAGGCCAGCGCCAAACCTCCGAGCGAGGCCTCAGGAGGATGCTGGGCTGCGTGCAGGCCAGCAGCTCCCTGCGGCCCCTTCACACGGGCCGGTCAGAAGGGGGTGACGCTGCCTCCGCACGGATGGGGGAGCCCAGCGAGGGCCGTGATGCCTCGAAGATGTCACCTCTCCCCACGAACCGCTGCGCAGATTCCCCCTGGAGCTCCATCTTTAGCCAGGCCTAGTCCCTGTTAGGATGGAACCGTGTTCTCGGTCACAGAGACGGCAGTGAGAAAGGAAGGTGTCGCGGGGCGGGGAGGGGGGCAGTGCCCCGCTAGGTGCCAGAAGGGCCTGGCGCAGGAGGGCGAGAAGGGAGCTGCACTGAAGGGTCACAGCGGCCCGGGCAGCAGCCCGACTCCATTCCTGGGGCCAGGCGGACCCTGCAGACTGTACTCGAACCAGGTCCCAGCCTCCAACACGGAGGCGATCGAGTGTTTCACTTCCTGCGGCCAGCATCAGCTCTGAGGTGCTGTGGCAGGGGTGAGAGGAGTGGCCATGCGGGACAGGGCGTCTGCAGGGGAGCTGGGCAGGGGACGCAGGCGCTGGCCGCTGGCTGGGCTGCGATGGCACTCGCTGCCTCTGTCTCGACCCCTCTCTGCCTTGGCAGAAATCACGTCCCTGATCCGGAAGAGATGCTCCTAACCCAGGGGGCAGCAGGGCCGGCCGGGGCGGCAGTGGGTGGGGCCCCTCAGGGGAGGCCAGCTGGAGGCCAAGGACAGCCTGGGCTGGCGCAAGCCACTGAGGTGGATTCCAGTGTTGGGAGGGGGGAGGCGGCAGAGCCCAGACCTCATAATGACAAATTTTCTGCTGAACAACCACAAATATTCGCTGTGACTTTGGACGGAGCCTGAAAAAGACTTTGTTTCCTCCCTCCGCGGTGTCATTTGTCTTGTTTCGAAGCCACGAGATTGCAGGCACGAACTCGCAGACTAAAGTTTGTCTTAATTGCTGTGGTGTCACCACCTCTCTGGCAGATAACAGCACAATGAACGAGTCGATGGGGCTGAGCCCTCCAGGTCCTTCTGCTAAAGTGAGACAAATGTCCCTCCTTTGAGCCCAACAGTCCATCGGCAGCTCTGTCATTTATTTATCTCCCTAACAGTTTGCATTGACTTGCAGGGGATAAAAAGTCTCTCCTGCCCAGACTTAGTTAAAAGCATCCAGTCAAACTGCTGCTGGGCCTTCCTAGGACTTTGCCTTTTTATCTTTTTCCTCCTTTGGTGGGGGGCCGGGGAGGGTACATAGGGAGAGAAATGGAGCATTCACCCGGAAAAATAACGAAGGCCGCAGCGTGGAAAAAGTTTTGAGAAATAAAAGAAACACCGTTTGTCTTGCAGTATGACCTGGGCATGGCGACCCGCCTTCGCACTGTCTCCTTTGGTTCTCCCAGCTCCCCCGCAAGGGCAGAGGCAGCAGGGGCTTCCCCACTGTCTCCCTCTCCATGTTCCCTTCACAGGGGTGAGGCTCTGCTCCCTGAATGTGCTGAGCATTCGCTGCCTCTGAGCCATTGAACAGGCTGTTCCCTCAGCCTGGGACACCTTTCCCCCACATCCTCTATCTCCCGTCCAATTTCTGTTCATCCTCCAAGGCTCAGCCAAAATTTGCAGGTCCTCTGGGGGGGCCTTTTCCAGCACCCACCTGGCCTAGCCTGCGGGTGTAGGAGTCCAGCCCAGAGGCTCCCGTCACCCCAGGACTGCCCCGTCACTGCCTGACCTCACTGTGTGGGCCTTGTGTTTCCTCACACCGTCCGTCTGCCTCATGTCAGGGACAGCCCGGGGAAGGCAGGAGCTGGGTTGAGGGCTGGCATTCAGGAGAAGCTCAGGAAACAGCGGTTAAGTCAAGGAAGGGGCTTCCAAGAACTTCAGGGACCTGCCCTTCCCCGCCCCCAGCCACGTGGAACAAGTCACTTCTAAAAAGACACATAAACATTGGACTGATGAGACTGCTGCTCTTTAATTTTCTCTCTACTATTCTGCACTTGTCAAATGTAACAAGGTGAACATGTATTATTTTTGTAATAAAAATAATTTTTTTTTTTTTGAGACAAGGTCTCACTGTGTTGCCCAGACTAGAGGGCCGTGGCGTCATCCTAGCTCACAGCAACCTCAAACTCCTGGGCTCAAGCGATCCTCCTGCCTCAGCCTCCCGAGTAGCTGGGACTTCAGGCATGCGCCACCATGCCCGGCTAATTTTTTCTATATATTTTTAGTTGTCCAATTAATTTCTTTCTAAATTTAGTACAGACAGGGTCTCGCTCTTGCTCAGGCTGGTTTCAAACTCCTGAGCTCAAACAATCCTCCCGCCTCGGCCTCCCAGAGTGCTAGGATTACAGACGTGAGCCACCGCGCCCAGCCTAAAATAATTTTTTTAAATATTTTAAATGTCTTGGTCAGAGTCTGTCAGCAAGGCAGTAGGAGAGACAGGATTCAACGTGTGTCTGCTGACACGCAGACGAGCCCTTCTCTTCCAGCCCACAGCCTCCCAGGTCCTTTGTTGGCGATCCCATGGGGGCGGCAGTGGAATGTAGCCATGAAGGGCAAGGGCTTGGAGTCACAGACCTGACTTGAAGTCTTGGGTCCTCTATTGACTCACTGTGTGACCCTGGGCAGGATGCCTAACCTCGCTGGGCCTCAGTTTCCCTGTTGATAAAATGGGGTAATGACAGTTGTGGATGTTTGTTGATGTCATTATTATATCATTCCTGCTGCTGACTGTGACGTGCACAAAATGCTTCTAAAGCACTGGTGTCCACCCCCTTGTTTCCACCAGGCACCCCTGGCCACACACACACGCACTCACGTAGGACCGCCTAAGTCCCTGTGATTCCCCACGTTTTTATCTGCCTTCCCCAGCAGAGATGGGGCCTCCCCAAAAAAGGAGCCCACCCAGCCTCCTTCCTCTGCAGACGCAAACGGCAGCTCGCTGTACCTGCCCGGGAACTGGTCATGTCGACCCCTCCCCACCCACTCAAGGTTCACCCTTCTGCCTTCCGAGTACGAGGCATGTGCCTCTATCGCTACACCGTCCTGGGGAGGAGCCACTGCGGGTGTCCCTTCTCCCTTACCGGAGTGAGAGTCCTAACAGAACAGAGCCCGCCTCTTACAGGGAGGCAGCTGTTGCTGAAGAAACAGGCTTCATTTCGGACGGGTCTGGGTTTGAGTCTTATGGCTACAGCTTCCTGGCTGTGTGGCTTTGGGCAAATCCCTTCACCGCTGAACTTCAGCTTCCTCAACTGTGAAATGGACATGCCGGCATCGTAAGACTCTTGGGAGAACCAAACGGGATGAGAGATGCCAAGAGCCCAGCACAGCACCTGGTGCACAGTGGGGACTCAAGTTCCCTCAGCCAGTGTCAATAGAAATAGAAAAGCGACTCTCCTTCCACTTCCACTGCCAGCCCCAGCCCTGATCCTGTCCCTCTCTAACCGCCTACTCTGTTTCGTTTGTTCTTCACAGCAATTGACCCCACTTGAAATTACGGTAATCTTTCTTGTCCATCTCCTTGCTGGGATGTGAGCTCCAGAGAACGGGGACTAGCTTGCCTCGATCCCCGCTGTGACCCCAGCTGCTGGCACACAGGAGGTACCAAGTAAGTGTCTGATGAATTGGTGGTGTCTCCAGCACCCGTGCTGGGCATGGCTGAGGTTTCAGAGAGGCTCTGGGGGAGTCCTGGTGCCCCAGCTGGGGCTACCTGCTTGTTCACTGAAATCCCAGCAAGGCTGATGCCATCTCTCCTGGGAAAGGGGGGATAGTCATTTCTCCAGACCAGAAAAGGCAGCAAGGTACCAAGACAATTTAATGGAGAGAGAATAATCTTTTAACAAATAGTGCTGGGACAACTGGATATCCACATGCAAAAGATGAATTTGGATCCCTACCTCACATCGTACACAAAAGTTAACTAAAAATGGACGGATCACAGACTATAACTAAACAGCTAAAACTATAAAATTCTTAGAAGAAAATATAGAAGTAAATCTAACAGCAAAGCCTTCATCATATGATGTCAAAACACAAGCAGCAACAAATTGATTAACTAGATATCATCAAAATTAAAAGCTATTGTGCTTCAAAGGAAACCATTAAGACTACAAGTGAAAAGACAACTCACAGAATGGGAGAGGATATTTGCAAATCGTATTATCTGATAAGGGACTTGTATCTAGAATATACAAAAAACTCTTACAACTCAATAATAAGATTACAAATAACCAGTCGAAAAAGCAGTCAAAGGATCTGAATAGACATTTCCCCATATAAGACATACAAATGGCTACTAAGCACATGAAAAGATGCTCAACATCATTTTATCAGAGAAATGCAAATCGAAACCACAATAAGATACTATTTCACATTCACTAGGATGGCTATAATAAAAAAGACAAATAATAAGTGGTGTTGAGGATGTGGAAAAATCAGAACCCTCATACATTGCTCATGGGAACATAAAATGGTACAGTGTTTTGAAAAAAGAGTCTGGTGGTATCTGCACCCGAATGTTTCTGGCAGCACAATTCACTATTGCAAGGATGTGGAAACAACCCAAGTGCCCATCAATCCATAAGTGGATTATTAAAATTTGGTATATGTTTACAATGGAATATTACTCAATCATAAGAAACGACGGTGATCCAGCACCTCTTATACTTTCCTGGATTAAACTGAGGCCCATTATCCAAAGTGAGGCACCACAAGAGCAGAAGAACGGGATCCACTTGTACTCGCCATCAAATTGGTGCTAACTGATCAACACTAGGGTGATCACATGGCAGAAATACTCTCCAGGGATTAGGGGGATGGGGGAGCAAATCTACAACTAAAGGACACGGGGAGCACTAAAGGGAGGGAAGGGCATGTCTTTAACCTGCATTTGGGTGAGGCAAAGACATAAAGTGTAACTATAATGTTTGTACCCTCACAATACCCTGGAATAAAAAAAAAAATAGAGTTTGGTGGTTCCTTAAAAGGTTAACCAGGGAGTTAAGCACTTCCACACTTATGTATATACCCAAAAGGAATTGAAACACGCAGCTACACAAAAAGTTGTACACAAATGTTTATAGCAGCATTATTCATAATAGCCAAAAAGTGGAAACAACCTCGATATCCACATGGATGAATAAACACAATGTGATATATCCCTACAATGGAATATTATTTGGCAATAAAAAGGAATGAAATGCTGATACATGCTACAACATGGATAAACCCAAAAAACATGCTAAGCAAAAGAAGCCAGTCATAAAGAGATCATATATTGCATGATTCAATTTATATGAAATGTCCAGAAGCAGCAAATCTATAGAGACATAAAGTAGATAGGGCTGGGGGAGGGGAGGGAAATGAGGGGTGATAGCTATAATAGGGTTTCTCTTTGGGATGATGAAAATATTCCAACATGTGGTGTTGGTGATGGCTTCACAACTGTGAATATACAAAAAAGTCATCGACGTGTTTACTTTAAATAAATGAATTATATGGTATGTAAAGGAGAACTCGGGTTCCCCTAGGCTCACTGCAGTGAGTCAGAGAGCCTGTGGGGAACGGACTGCCCTGGAATCCCTTCCTCCAACTGATGTAGCATCCTGTGGTTTGCCCAGTACCCCAAAACCTGGGCTCGGAGCTGCCCCGGCCTGTCCCAGCCAGCAGACTGGACTCCCCTGGTGCTCAGGCCGCCGTCCTGAAGGGATCTGGGGCTGTTGGGGAAGGGAGAGCTCAGGTGGGCTGAGCACCTACTCTTAGCCATGTGCTTTGTGCGGGGCCGGGACTAGGGGAGGACTTGCAGGACGCCGACAGTGAGCACCTCCGTAAATTTTTCATCCCAGGCACCTCACTCTAGTGCCAGCCCTGGCTATGTGGCATATACCCAGTGCTTTATCTAATCCTATGACATCCCTGTAAGACTCACATGACTTCATGACAGACGCAGGTTTAGAGACTCAGAGCAGGTTTGCTGGCTCCAGAGCCTATGCTCTTTCCAGCCCTTTCCCCCACCTGCTAAGTAGAGGAGTCCCTGGGAAGGAAGCCCCTTGCAACCAAGGGGCGCTCAGCAAGCCTGCCAGCTGCTCCCCACCTCCTCAGAACAAACTTTGGGGGCTCTGCCCAAGCGGCCTTGTCTGAGTCTGTGTGGAAGATGGGAATGCCAAGACCTCCTAACCATCACCAGGGAAGAGAAAACATTCTCTTGAAGAGCCAGATTGGCCACTAGAATCCAAGGGCACCAGTCACTGTGGCCAGCAAGTCAGCTGGGACCTAGGCTGCGGTTCACAGCCCTCCCACTCAAATGTTGTTCACTCATTCATTCAACAAACATGTTGGGAACTTACTATGTGCCAGGCCCTGTTTTAAGGTCCTGGGTATACAGTAGCAAACAGAACATTCCACTGGGAGAAACAGAAAACACAAATAAGTAATCAGGAAACATTAACCCATGAACAATCCAATGCTGAAAACAAAATCGCCATGAGAGAGGGATGAGGGGCCCGCAGGCAGGGTTAGGGGAGGCCCTCCCTGCACAGCGGCAAGGAGAGGCCTCTGCGGCTTTGGACAGGCAGGGGCAGCGAAAGTCGGGCACCGTGCTCTGTGGGGTAGAAGATTCTGGGTGAGTTTTCTTGGTGCGTTTCCTTGGAGACTTCTAAGTGCCCACACAGTCTCCAGCGTGCTGAGAGGACCTTGGCAAGAGGCTGGTGGCTAAGCTGGAATTGACACAGGAAGGGAGCCCCTCACTCCCAGGGGGCCAGCTGGAATGTGGACAGGGACCCAAACTAGAGATTTGGGGAGGGGGTTCCCCATGGGGAAATCCTGGGGTAACTGGAGCTGCTCACCCACCCTCTTTTCCTAATGCCTCTGCTCAGCCCGTGGGGGCTTCTGTGTCTGGTTGGGGCAAAGATGGCTGATCCAGGCTTCCAGGTTCAGCCCTTCCCAGCCTAACTTGCACCCCCAAGCGCCCAGAGAGCCTCGGGAAGGGCAGAGCATGGCCCAACACCTTCCAAGCATTCCCAAGGCGTCGGGGCTCTGCCCCTGTCCCAAGTTTCCCAAAGCAGGGCTCCTGAAGAAAGACGTTCATGGGCCGGTGTTCTTGGAACTCCCAATCAATCCTTGAGGCCGTGAAGCGCAGGTGACTGTGCCCATCCTACAGATGCAGATGTGGAGGCCAGGTCAAGGTCCATGGTCCCACAAATGGTCAGCAGAAGAACCGGATCTGGGCACATAGAGGCCGCGACTTTTCTCCCTCCTTGTGATTCTCCCCGCAGACGAAGTCCCCTGCTGTGGGGAGCACAGGTCTCACCACTGATTCCTAAGAGCCTGGTCTGGGCGGCAGGGACAGAGCGTGCGGCCTCAGTCCCGCAAGTCCGGCCCTCTTCTGGCCTCGGTCTTCGGTCCACACCCGAGCGAGGTGGGCCGGGAGCTCTGGACCCCTAGCGTGGCTCCGCGGCCCCCGCCTTCCCTCGACCTCACCTGGCTCCGGGGCTGACCCCGCAGGCCCCGCCCGCCTCCCGCGCTTGCGGGGCCTGGGCCGCCTCTGCCTGGGCGCGGGTCTATCCGGCCGTCGGATTAATATCCAGATATTAAGTAAACGATAAATTAGCAAAACTACAAGAAAATTTTACAGCCCTTTGCATTTGGCAATCATTGAGTGTTAATTAGAAATTCATTACAATTAAAACCCTGCCTAAACAGGGCCTGCGCGCCTTAATTACATCTGATTTTTAATTCAGAATACGTGTTTACACAGTAAGCGCTACGTACCCCATGATTATCCCCAATCCTCTTTATACTGTACTAATTATGTAAATTAAACCTAATTAACTGACGAAAACTGCCGTTAATTCAACTGGTAAAAGATATGTGCTTGCGGAGGAGGCGCGGCCGCCCAGCCCCAGCCCCAGCCCGAGCCCGAGTGGACGCGGAGGCGACGCCGGGGACGCGGAGGCGACGCACGCCCGGCCGGGCGAGGGGAGGACGCCAGGCGCGCCCCGGATGCAGAGTCCGGCTCCCGACCCTGGTGCCACCGGAGAGCCGATAAAAGAGACTCCCCAGTAAACGGGGGTCAGAAAGGCCACAGGCAACGACTCCTGCGGGCTCCCCAGGCTCAGGCCAGAGCCGCAGAGCCCAGAGCTGCCACTGAGGAAGAGGGGTCCCACCCCGTCCTCGCCGAGCCTGGGTCTAAGTCTCAGCCCTGCTACTCACTGACTGCACCGAGCAAGTGCCCTGGCTTTACTAGGCCTTTTCCTACGCCCATGTGTCGTGAGGGTGACAACAAAACCTCCTGTGCCGCACAGTGCAGCACACTCCTTGCAGTCCCTTCACTCAGCTAGGCCCTCTGCAGCGTAGCAGGCAGCGTACCAGGCACAGCAGTTTGGGTCTAGGGGATCAGCCGGCCTCCCTTGACTGAGGAACCCGGTGAGGAGGGCGTTGGCTTCCACTGCTTGACCTCAGTTTCCTGCCTGTAAAATGGGAATAAATGATCCCTACTTATCCCCAGGGCCCTTGTGAGAACCGGCTGTGCAAACCGTAAACGCTGTCCACAGCGGTGATAACGGAACAGACGCTGGCCCAGAGTACGGCCCCAGCGCCGACCCTGAGACCTGCTCCCCGGAGACCAGCACTGAGTGGCGGGGCTTCCCCAGTCGCTCGCCACGCGCCTCCAGCCTTTCTCCAGCGTGGACCAGCGACTGGAAGCTGGGTGGCTCTCCTGGGGCCGGGCAGAGGCGCGGGGAGCTGTCCGTAGCTTGGTGCTGAACGCGAACGCGGGGGCGACACTGCAAGACCACTGGTGCGGTAATACAGGGTGGCACTCTTTGTCTGAGAGGTCTCTGGCCCCGCGGGCCCGGCTACAGGGAACGCCCTAGAAGCTGGCCCCGGAGGCGTCGTTGGTCCTCGAAGTACAATAGAGGCAGGACAGGCAGCCCCTGCTCGGGGGACCTTGCCCATGCCCTCTTCATTCCCACCCCTCACTCCCCTGGGGGCGTCCTGGCTCTCTGGTCGTTGTCACCACCATACCGAATTCTGAGATGCCTTTTAAAAAATCATTAGGAGGCTAAGAATAATTACTGACGGAGATTGTAATTATGGGGTGGGGGAGCCTGGGCTGAGAGAGGGGGGGACCAGCGGAAGGGGACTGGTCCAGGGCGGAAAATGGGTTCCCGTTCCCCTGCTCCCCGGGAGGGGATTGGGAGTGTGGATAGGGAGCTGCAGGGTTGGAGCCGGACAGAGGCAGCGCCTGGGAAAGACGCGGGGATGGAGGGGCCGAGCGGGCTCCAGGACTCATCTGGGAGAAGAGTTGGAAAGGCAGGGAGACGGAGAGAAAGACGCAGCTGAGGGAGGTGAGAGAGCAAGAGCCTGATCTAGAAGAGACCCTGCAGAGGAGACAGGGCCCCCAAACTTGGGAGTGGTTTTCCGGGTCTAGGAGAACACGTTAGTCCGCGTAGGGGGAGAGGGCGAGTGAGTCTCCAGGCCGTTCCTCTCCGAGCGCTAGGCCTGCGCGACCCGGTGGTGCTTCCAGAGGCCTTTCCCGGGTTCCCTGCGAGGCCGGAGGGAACAGAAGAGACGGGGGGCGGGGGAGCAGGAGAGAGGGGCAGGAACGTTCCCCAGAGGCGCCGGAACGCAGGAGGCAAGAGGGCCCATACCCGAGAGCAAGAGGGAAAGCGAGGCGGTGGGGCGAGGGCGACCCCGCGCCGCTACCCACGGAAGATTTATGGCGCCGCCCGGGTTCCAAGGACAGGCTGCGCTCGCCGCTGCTGCCACCGTCGGTAGTCGCGGTGGCCGCTGCGCCCCCTGCCCGGGCGGCCCGCCGCGCCCCGGGCCATCCCTGCCATTATTAACTTCTGTTTGATTAGGGTAATTGTTCAAACTTGGGCTGGACAGTATGATTAATTACAGTTTAATTAACGTGTCCATTAAGGACACTTAATGCCACAGGGGCAGGGAGGGGGTGGAAGCGGCGGAGGGGGCGCTCGGGTGCGGGCAAGGAGGGGCGGGGGTGCGACTAGTAACTCAAATGAGGAAGTAGAGACAGAGATGGAGAGAGAGGGAGAAGACGGGGACCAACTGATATCAGGGAAAAGAATGGTTGACGACAGAGAGACCGACAGAGATAGAAATGAGAGAGAGGAGAGAGAGAGAGAGAAATGGAGCTTGGGGGAGAGAGAAGGTGCCAAGGGGCGTCTGTGGCGTCGGGGGGCTAGACCTCCACCACCGGGAAACTGAGTTAGCAGTGTTAAAAGAGAAGTTGCCTTCAGGTCTCTCCCAAAGATAACTTGCTGCCCTGGGCCTGTTGGCGACCGCGAGGGGAGGCATTCGAGGCTGAGGGTCCCAGTTCCCTAGTCCTCCTGCCGAAGCAGGAGGGCGACCCTCCCCAGGCTAGATCGTTCCTGGTGTCCCCCGCCTAAGTCCGGAGGGTGGGCGAAACGGATCTGCTCCCTTCCAGCAGCCATCCCCAGTGCCCCGCACCCAGGGACCTGTCCCGGCCGCTGGTGACCTACTGCTTCCCCAGGGCCCCTCTGGGCTCCACCACTCTGGCCCTCCCCTACGGCCCGAAAGTGAGGTACCCCTCCCTGCGCCCCTTCCTCCTAAGCCCCCCTCAGCCCCATCACCGGGCCCTGGCCCAGCCCAATCCTGGCCCCTTGGCGGGGAGCACCGGGCCCTCCCCATTTCGTTCTTTGGGGCAAACTTTGCGGCCCCAGGCCCTTCCATCCTCTTGGCCTCTCCGGCTAGCGCGGGACGCAGGTGCGGGGCGCGGGACGCAGGTGTGCGGCCGCTTACCTGGGGCGCGCAGGCCTTGGGGCTACCGGGAGGCGGTGGGCGCCGCGTGTGGCCCGTGGGCGGGCGGACCGGGGAGGGCGCGAGTGACTGCGCGGGCGGTGGGTGTGGCGCCCCGGCTCACAGCTGTCAGGCGCGCCCGCCCCGCGCCGGCCTCACCACTCCGGCTGAGACCGCGCCTTGCCCGCCGCCGCGCCATGCGCTCCAGGCTTCGGCCTCCTCTTCCGGCCAGTCCCCGGCCTCAGGGACAGCGGCTCAGGGCACACGTCTCCGCGCCCGGAGCCCTGGCGTCCCGCGCCCGCTGAGAGCAGGAGGGGCCGCGGGTGGGAGCGCGGAGAGCCGGGGAGCGCGGCTGTGCGCGCGCGCGGGGAGGGGCCGCGCCGTCACCCTGAGAGCCCGGCGGATCCCGGACTCCCGCCCGCCGCTCCGCCCGCCGCGCACCTCCGCTCGCCGCTCGCCCGGCTCCAGCCGCCGCCGCACGGTGAGTACCCGCGGCCGGTAGCCTGGCGACCCTGCGCCCTGCCCCTACGGCTTTTTTTCGTTTAGTTCTGATTTGGGCTCTTGTGGCTGTTGTTTTTGTCATTATACCTAATGACTCCACCGCCTCGTCCGTGCTGCTGCCTGCCTCCCGCCTCGTTGCCCTTCCCAAGCTCACCCCTCAAGCCCCTGGAGCTGATGACGGTTTCCCAAGCTGCCCTGGCCGCTGCCCCTGGTCGCTGCGCACGGCTTTTGGCCTGTGCTTTCCGCTTTGGCCCCCGAAATTCTGTTCCTCTCCTAGGGCCTCCCCTTCTCCTGGCTCTAGGGCCTGGACACCCCCCCACCGCCAGGGGAACCCCACGGTGACCCAGGACCCTCAGCTTCGGGAGACGCGCTCTGCTCAGGGCGCTCTCTTCACTGTATGCGGGCCAGGCGCACTTGCCAATTTCGGGAAACCGAGAAGCCATCGTCATTTCCCAGAGCCACGCGCTCTCCAGCCTCCTCCGCAGCCCGCCTGAGAGACCCTCCGGGGGGCACGGGGCTTGTCTCGCTAACGCTTCAGCCGGGAGTTAGGACAGTGCTTTTGCCTCCTAAAATGCTACAAGGGACTTCAATGTGAGCAGAGGGTCAACTTGTTTCAGTTAGATCCTCAGCGATAAAGATGAAACAGATAACAGATAAACAGCTTGATACTTGAAGAAGGTACGAAGACAGATGGGAGAAAAAGCAGCGAGCTGGCAGAGACAGACAGCTCAGGGACAGATAAGATCGACACATGAGGGGCACCCAGACAAATAGAGAGGGAGAGAGAGGGACAGAAGAGTCCACTCTCCTTGTTGAAGGCTTTTAAACTCGGATCCCTTGTCCGCCTGAAGCTGCCTCTCTGAAAATGGATTTGCCTTCCCGGCCAAGTTTAGGGAAGGGGCCCTCAGGGTTGGGCTTCTCCCCACGGCAGCCATGGGCCAGGATGGAGCCCTGCGTGTCTGAGGACAAGTGGTTGGGCCCAGCGACCTAGAGGGGCCCAAACATCAGTTCCCGAGTCCCCCTGCTGCTGAGATCTGCCGGTGCGGCTGCCTCCCTGCCTCAGCTGCAGAGCAAAGCTCCGGACGGGCAGCAACTTTTCTGTCTGGAGGCTTTTAGTGGCTTTGAAGACGGCTGGGATTCCTTCCAGCCCCTATGAACCGGGACAGCGGGTCAGGAAGGATACTCAGAGAGATCTCCCAAAAGATGAAGCCCAGAGCCCCAGGATCCCGCATTTGGCCTGAGTGGGAAAGGCATTTCTGAAGGAGGAAAGCTCAGGGAGTGGGCGATTAGAAGCGAAGAAGTGGCTCCTAAGAAACTTCCTTGAGAACCTCTCCATCCCTCGCGCTGACCCCAGTGGAAACCAGCTTTGGTCTGGAACGCAACTAAAGATGCAGAAATGTGGTTAGGAACTGCATAATCCTGGTCCCACAAATGGCTGGAAAGAAAACGGTTTATATATCCAGCCGGAATCTTTCTGCTCAACAGACCCGGGACGTCAGGCTTGAGAGAAGAAGCACGGATTTGTAGAAACTGGCACTGTTCTTGGAAACCGGCTCGGCGCGGAGCTCAGTGCGGTGGGAGCCGCCCTGGGTCTGGGTGCGCACGGCGCGCTTTGGAGACGGTCGGATTCAGCACCTCGAACAGCGGTCGCCTCCGCCTCTCTCCCTCCCAGGCAAACCTGGGTCCCTCCCCCTTCTCCCTGCCTACCCCACCCCCCGCTGTCTGGAGATGGGCAGTGACCGCCCCTCCCCCGCCTCCCTACCCCTCCCCGCGCTGCCCTAGCCCGCCCGCGTGCATGCGCGACTGAGCAGAGGGGCGGCGGGTCCCCGAAGTCCGGGCTTCAGGACCCGGGCCGGCAGGACCGGCTGCAAGGGTGGCCGAAGGCGCACGGACCTGGGCGTTGGAAAGCCTGAGTTTGGCAATGGCTTTGCTGTGTGGCCTTGGGCAAGTCACTCTGCGTCTCTGGGTCCCACTTCCTCCCCAATCCGAAAACAGGATTGGGTTCCTAGCAGCTCTGGCATTCCAGAGGTCTCCATTACCCCTTCTCCTCCCCCAAACCCCGGGGGCTTTTGTTGTGGCGCCAAGACCGGTCTGAATAACAAAAGGCACCCGTCCAGGGGGCGAATGAGCTTGGACTCCCCACTGCCAAGTATTCCCGTGCGCCCGACTCGGCGCGCCCCGCTGGGCGGGCCCGAGCCGCGGTGGCGGCGGTGCTGAAAATGGCTCATAGACTCTTTGCTTTCTCTGTTTCGCAGGAGCGGCGGCATGGAGGCTCTCACCACTCAGCTGGGGCCGGGGCGCGAGGGCAGCTCCTCGCCCAACTCCAAGCAGGAGCTGCAGCCCTACTCCAGCTCCAGCGCTCTCAAACCGAACCAGGTGGGCGAGACGTCGCTGTACGGGGTGCCCATCGTGTCGCTGGTCATCGACGGTCAGGAACGCCTGTGCCTGGCGCAGATCTCCAACACCCTCCTCAAGAACTACAGCTACAATGAGATCCACAATCGCCGCGTGGCCCTGGGCATCACGTGCGTGCAGTGCACGCCGGTGCAGCTGGAGATTCTGCGTCGGGCCGGGGCCATGCCCATCTCCTCTCGCCGCTGCGGCATGATCACCAAGCGCGAGGCCGAACGCCTGTGCAAGTCGTTCCTGGGTGAGCACAAGCCACCCAAGCTGCCCGAGAACTTCGCCTTCGATGTGGTGCACGAATGTGCGTGGGGCTCGCGTGGTAGCTTCATCCCCGCGCGTTACAACAGCTCGCGTGCCAAGTGCATCAAGTGCGGCTACTGCAGCATGTACTTCTCGCCTAACAAGTTCATCTTCCACTCGCACCGCACACCTGACGCCAAGTATACACAACCCGACGCCGCCAACTTCAACTCGTGGCGCCGTCACCTCAAACTCAGTGACAAGTCTGCCACAGACGAACTGAGCCACGCTTGGGAGGACGTCAAGGCCATGTTCAACGGCGGCACACGCAAGCGGACCTTCTCGCTGCAAGGAGGCGGTGGAGGCGGCTCTAATGGCGGTTCGGGTGGGCAGGGGAAGGGTGGTGCTGGCGTCGGTGGAGGTAGCGGCCCGGGGTGTGGCGCGGAGATGGCCCCAGGCCCGCCGCCCCACAAAAGTCTGCGCTGTGGCGAAGACGAGGCTGCCGGTCCTCCGGGACCACCTCCTCCCCATCCACAGCGCGGACTTGGCCTGGCCACCGGAGCTAGCGGCCCGGCGGGCCCGGGAGGGCCTGGTGGCGGTGCCGGCGTACGCAGCTACCCGGTGATCCCAGTGCCCAGCAAAGGCTTTGGCCTCTTGCAAAAGCTGCCCCCACCACTTTTCCCGCATCCTTACGGTTTCCCCACCGCCTTTGGCCTATGTCCCAAAAAGGACGACCCGGTGTTAGGCGCGGGCGAGCCTAAGGGCGGCCCTGGTGCTGGGAGCAGCGGCGGCGGCGGCACTGGTGGGGGAACTGGGGGCCCGGGTGCCGGCCACTTGCCCCCGGGGGCAGGGGCGGGCCCGGGCAGCGGCGCCATGTTCTGGGGGCATCAACCCTCCGGGGCAGCCAAGGACGCAGCGGCTGTGGCTGCAGCGGCCGCTGCCGCCACTGTGTACCCGACGTTTCCCATGTTCTGGCCGGCGGCTGGCAGCCTCCCGGTGCCGCCCTACCCGGCTGCGCAGAGTCAAGCTAAGGCCGTGGCGGCCGCCGTGGCGGCAGCAGCGGCGGCGGCGGCGGCAGCTGCAGGTGGCGGCGGCCCAGAGCCCCTGGATAGTGCTGAGCCAGCCAAGGAGGGCGG
The DNA here is from genome assembly GCA_963575035.1 of Avahi laniger. Classification (NCBI taxonomy): domain Eukaryota; kingdom Metazoa; phylum Chordata; class Mammalia; order Primates; family Indriidae; genus Avahi; species Avahi laniger. The sequence goes on along the minus strand of CAUYSK010014746.1, from coordinate 36,363 downwards.
CCTGGGCGCGGAAGAGCGCTGCCCGAGCGCTCTGTCCCGTGGGCCGCTGGACGAAGACGGCGCGGACGAGGCACTGCCACCGCCCCTGGCCCCGCTGCCCCCGCCGCCACCGCCACCCACACGCAAAGGCTCCTACGTGTCAGCCTTCCGGCCGGTGGTCAAAGACACCGAGAGCATTGCCAAGCTCTACGGTAGTGCCCGCGAGGCGTACGGGCCTGGGCCTGCTCGGGGGCCGGGACCCGGCACGGGGACCGGCGGCGGCTACGTGAGTCCGGACTTTCTGAGCGAGGGCAGCTCCAGCTACCATTCTGCCTCTCCCGACGTGGACACCGCGGACGAGCCTGAGGTGGACGTGGAGTCTAACCGCTTCCCCGACGACGAGGGCGCGCAGGATGAGATCGAGCCCAGCGCGCCCAGCGCGGGAGGTGGCCCAGACGGTGACCAGCCCGCTGAGGCCCAGTCCGCCACCTCCTCAGGCGCAGACGGTCCCACAGACTCTCCCGACGGCGGCAGCCCCTGCCCCCGGCGCCGTCTCGGACCACCCCCCGCTGGCCGGTCACCATTCGGGGACTTGGCGGCGGAAGACGTGGTACGGAGGCCTGAGAGGAGCCCACCGAGCGGCGGCTACGAGCTTCGAGAGCCTTGCGGGCCCCTGGGAGGCCCCGTGCCGGCCAAGGTGAGCCCCGCTCCCGCCCCGCCGGTGGCGCCTCCCCACTTACCCCCTGTGCCGCCGGTCGCGGGGCAGGCCGGGGCCGGGCGGAGGGCCGGACTTTTGTTCTGTGTCGCGCAGGTGTTTGAGCAGCAGGCCCTGGCCACTCTGGGCAGGCCCAGCCTCGGGCGCGCTGTGGAGCTGGGCTCAAGGGGACCCTTGACTGAGGGTTTCCAAAGGGGGAGGGAGGGTGTCAGGCCTGAGGAACGCACGTGCTTTTTGCTGTTGTTGACCGGAGAGGGGAGGAGAGCAGCAGAGATTGCTAGACGCACAGGAAGAGAAATAGAAGGGGTCTGGGGGAAAAGGAGGAGATAAGAAAGAGACCCAGAGCCAAAGAAGAGAGTTCCCGAGGCCAGGCCCAGAGTGCGCCGGCCGGGTCTGAGATCAGAGCCCCAAGGAAGAAGGGAGGTCAAGGAGAGGAGCGGGCGGCCTCTGCCTAAGTCCTGGGTCCCTGGAATCTCCAATCTACTCGCAGTTTCGGAGTCTCTTCGAACTCCTGCCTGGGGACCCGCAGGGTTCGCTGTTGGGAAGCTGTCTTGGGACGTTGTGCGAAGCGGGAGGGGGCTGTCAAGTTGGCAGGGCTGGGGCTTGGCGGGGTATGCAGCCAGGCTGGAATCGTTGGCCATTTTGAAAGTGGGTGCGCACACCTGTACATTTCCATTCGGTTCATTAAAACACGAGTCATTAACCGGATGCGAAAGGCGTCATTTATGAAGGGGACGAGATACCGGCGGGAGGGAAAACGCCAAAGGAGGCGGGCGCAGAGGGTGCCGGCAACTTTGAATGGCCCTTGGCTTGGGATCCGCTTTGTGTTTCCACTAATTTTCTCGAGGGCGCTAATAATTACCCTGAATCTACAAGGGTGATGCCGGCTCCAAGGGCTCCCAGGTGCGCTGCCTGCGTCACCCTGGCCGGAGAGGTCAGGTCCCGTGGGCACTTCAACTTCCACTACCCCCTCGGCTTTGCCCCTCGGCCGCGGGACAGGGCTGGGCGGTTTCGGGCAGCCGCCCAGAGCCCCCTTAATCGCCTGTCATTTCTCGGCCGCCGCAGGTGTACGCGCCCGAGAGGGACGAGCACGTGAAGAGCGCGGCGGCGGCGCTGGGGCCGGCGGCCTCCTACCTCTGCACCCCCGAGGCCCACGGTAACGCCTGCAAGCCCGCCGGCCACTGCAATGGGGACCGCAGGCAGAGGGCCGGGGCCAAGGAAGGCCTGCGAGGGAGGACAATGAGAGAAAGAGAGGCAGAAAAAGCGACAGAAAGAGGGAGAGGGAGAGAAAAGTAATTGGGGTGGGGGGAGCTAAGCTAGAACGCCCAACAACTTCCATCGTTTGATTACTTAAAAACAGTAGCGACCCACCCTCTCCACACACACACACGCCACAGCGCACCTCACACACAGGGTTAAAACCTTTTAAAAATCACACCTGGCACCTCCTTCAAGTCCGCCCATTTATTCAGCAAGTGTGCTTGGCCGCGGGGTCCCCTGTGGCCAGGCCGGGTCGGGACGGAGGAGGGGGCCACGCGTATGGGTACCCCAGAAGCGCCGGGGTAGTAGTGGCCCAACGCGGCGGGGGTGGGCGGGGGGCCTGCGTCTGCGCACGGGACCAGGTTGCTCGCAGAGGAGGGGTGGGGGCCACAGAAATCTGGGCAAGTCGAGGCCGCCGAGCTCCGGGCGATGTCCCCGCATCCACCCCGAAGGTAGCTGCCGGGGCTGCGTTCTCTGCTAGAGTCGCGCAGACAGATCTGGCGACCACGCGCACTCTCGGTGCCCCAATATCTGCGCTCGATGTAGGTCGCACGTCCCTGGCGGGCTCAGCTGCTCGTCTTGCTCTTTTCCAAGGCGCTGGGGCGAGGGCGTGAGGCCGGGGATGAGCAGACCACGCGCGGGGGAGGGGGTGCCCATCCCAAAGCCTCAGGGCGCGCGCCTGGGCGCACAGCCGGGAACCAGAGGCGGCCAGGACGCTTTTAATTAGGGCTCGGGCGCCCCGACCGCGGCAGCTCTGGCGGTATCCGGGTCACGGTTTCTTTGCCTCTCCTTGAAACTCGGTTTATTGCCTTTAAGAGCCAGATAAGGAAGACAATCATTCGACCGCCGATGATTTGGAAACGAGGAAATCCTATGCGGACCAAAGGAGTATCTCGCAGCCAAGTCCCGCAAATACAGACCGAGGTGAGCCCTCAGACCCTTCGCGCCCCACCGCAACCGGGAGGTGGGACCCAGATCGCCCTGGTTCCCCCACGCTTGCAAGGAAGGCTTTCAGTCTAGAGTAAGGGGCTGCTGGTTTCCTTCCGAGACCAGGAGATAAATATTTAAATAATGCGGGGGAGGTGCAGACCAGGTTTCCTGAGTTGCTACCTCCTTGGTGGGTTTGGGGCTCTTCCAGGTAAGGGCAAGGGGTGTATTAAAAGGAAATGGAGGAACACTTCCATCCACATAAAACAGGTCAAAGGGCACTTCCTGCCCTAAGACCGTCTTCCTCGGTCGGCTCTCCTACAGTGGGTCACTCTCTTAACCCCCAAAATGATGGTTTGAATGGTGAGTAGTACTGGATGCCTGTAACTGTCTCCTCCAAAGGCACAGGGTCAGGAGTAGGTCCCTGACTTGGCACAGCTCCTGGGAAGCTCACTCCTCCCCTCCCAAGGCCTCTTCCGGGATAGAACTCCTTTCACTTCCCTTGTATCCCAGGCGAAGATGGCTTCACCCTGGATGTCACAGGAACTCAGCTGGTGGAGAAAGACATTGAGAACCTGGCCAGAGGTGAGGTGAAATCTGTGAAAAAGGGGTACACTATGCTTGAGGGAGATAGGCCCTTCCCACAGAGGGGCTGCTGTGCCTGTAGGGGGTGAGTGTGGGAAAGACCTGGCTCTTGGGAGGATCAGTTTTCATTGAGTGGCAAAGGTAATCCTCTGGACACATCATCCTGGCACAGAGGGGTGTGTGCGGGTAGGAGGTGGGGGGAATGAACCAAACCCCCAGATTGGTATTGGAAGTTTGGGTCCCTAAGGCCAGGGTGTGTCTGAGTAGCCCAGTAGGAAAGAGAAATGAGTAATGATTCTCAGAACTTGATGTCTGTGGACAATCTGGGTCTCCCAAACTCAATGGAAAACAGGACTTTTTCTGAACAGCAAGGTTGCAGGGAGGCATTTATCTTAGGAATGTGTAAGAGGTTATCTTTTTTCCCTGGGATTAATGTATAACCACCCCCACGTCACCTAAATGGAGTGAAGATGGAGCATCTTTGCAGAATGGGATCCTGGTGTTGCTGCTCAGTCTGCAAGGGATAGGGTATGGCTCAAGGCACAGAGAAAGGGAGCCTCTAGCGCCATTTTGCCCTTCCATCTTCCATTCCTGTGTTTCAGAGGAGCCTCTCCAGGGGGAGGGCCCAGACACTAATGGCCCTATGGTCAAGGCAGTCCCCCCACTTTCATCCCTTTGGAGCAGGTTTCTGAGAGCACTAACGGAGCCACCCTCACCTAGCTCCCTGCACCCCCCACCACCAGCCCTTGGATGGTCTTGGTGTGCAGAGGGAGACAAGCATTCGTGGTCTTCCATTCTTCCTAGTTACAGGTTTTACAGGATATGCCATTACCTTCAAAATCATTGGTGCTTTATATGAGGGTTCTTAGCATGGATTTGGCAGTCTGGGGACCTCCTGAAATTGTAGGCAAACTGTTGTATGTATATTTTTCTGAGAAGGGAAAGCGTTGCCCGGATTCTCCCTGATTTACATTGAAAAGAGGAATTAGCTCTGTCATTTGAAGTGGGAAATCAAGTTTTTGTGGCCGGCCTCTGAGGTTAGGGAATTAGGAACAACTTAAAGCAATGTCAAGCTGGTTAGTTCCTGGAGCCAGGGCCTAGAGATGGAACATGGATTCCACCACCCTGAATTTGATTTTCCTGGGCATCCTACCCCCATGGCTGTTTCTTCACCCAAATCCTTTGGATGCAGATGGGAAAGTCAGGGTGTGGAGGGCCTCGACTTACCGATCCATCCTCCCCAACTCTTCTCCCAGAGCAGGGAGAGGACCAGGGCAGGGGCAGGCCAGGGCAGGACCTGGGTGCTTTCTGGGTCCCTTGAGTTTGAATGTCCCCCCCTTTACCTCCCTCTCTTACCCCTCACAGACGAATTGCAAAAACTGCTCCTGGAACAAATGGAACTCCGCAAGAAACTGGAACGAGAATTTCAGAGTCTCAAAGGTACCCCATCCCCGCCCCACCCCACTTGGTCACTGAGCTTTGCCCCAGTGCTCCAGACCTACTGGGACAGCCGGAGGGGGGGGGAGGTGCAGGCTGCTCTCCTTTCCCAGGGTTTCCTGCTAGGCAAACGGCGGGGTGGGGGTGGGGTAGGGGTGAAGATGGGAGAAGTGAGGAAGTGGAGCTGGGGGAGCGGGCTGTGCGTAACAGCTCTCACTTAATCAATTTGCACAGATAATTTTCAGGATCAAATGAAGAGGGAATTGGCTTATCGAGAAGAAATGGTGCAACAGCTGCAAATTGTCAGAGGTAAGACGGGAGTCAGGTGAGCGCATGCACGGGCCGTAACTGCCTCTCGTCTGGCAGGAGCCGCAATGTTGGCTCAGTCATTTGGATTTAAATTGAAGGTAATTTAACAATTATTTTTTTTATTTAATATCCTTTGTATACTCTGATTAGCCTCAGAATGGCAAGCGAGCCCAGCAAACGGCTTGCAGGCATCATTACATGGAGTGATTGAACTTCTTATCGCGGCAATTTCCATGGTTTCTAAATTAAAAATCGAGGCGTAAAATTACCTGGGAAGTAATGCCTAAGTTTGCTTTAATTTTGGTTAGATCCGTCTGCCTTTAAGCGCCATCCCAGGCCATTTCCTCCCTCCGCCAGTCTGCAGTTTGGAGCTTTGCTACCCCCTCCCTCTGTCCCTGGAGTAGTTTCTGCGAGGGGCTGCGCCCTGCGGAGAGGATGAAGCCCGGGCTGCGACCCGGCCATTCAGAGGGTGAATGGGCCCGCTTCCTCACGGGCCCCTCCCGTGTCTTGCAGATACCCTGTGTAACGAACTCGACCAGGAGCGGAAGGCGCGCTACGCCATCCAGCAGAAATTGAAAGGTGCGGAAGCCGGGAAACAAAGATAGGAGGGGTGCCGGGTGCTGGTTGTGCCGTCGAAGGAAGGAAGGAAGGAATGGAGGGGCGAGTGAGGGGGGAGGCTAGGGTCTGCATGGAGCAGAAGCTGAGAGGAGGGAAGTGGGAATTGATTTTAATGGGTAAATTATTCTAGAACGCTGGAATAGGGAGAAAGAGCCCCTTGAGCTCTGGGCATCGGAAAATCTGCCTTCTAGAATCAACTCTGGCCTTGGGCAAGTCGACCCCTCTCTCACTGTGCTTCAGTTTCCTCTTCTGTAAAATGGGACTATTGAACCAGAGCAGTGATTCTGAATCACCAGGGTCTTTCTTCTGTCCTGCTACCACCTGAGCCACTCAGTTGAGAACCCCTGGCCCCCAAAGGGTTGGGTGAGGCCAGGGAGGGGAACGGGGGACCTTGCGGGCGAGGTGAGGCAGGCGAGGCGCCCAAAGTGGCCTGCGCGACTCTCTCCCCAGAAGCCCACGACGCCCTGCACCACTTCTCCTGCAAGATGCTGACGCCCCGCCACTGCACTGGCAACTGCTCCTTCAAGCCCCCGCTGTTACCCTAGGGCCGGCCCGGCCGCCGCGCCCACGCGCCCTCAAGCCATGCTGCTCCCTCTTGTAAATAACCGCTGCCCCGGCGGCCCAGAGCGAGGAACAAGCCATTCCGACGTGACCGATGTAAATACAGCCGCCAGTCCGCCCGCCCTCCTCCCGGGCGCCCCGGCCTTGCCCTCCCCTTCGGGGCGTCCCCGTCCAGGGCCCTGGCTCGGTTTCCAAGTGTAAATACTGCCTCGCCATTGGGTTGAACTCCAGGGCATCGGACTTTTAGGGGTTAACTGGACCCACAGGGGGAAGAAAGGCGAGAGGGGGGCCTCTCCCCCGCCCCAGTGTACAGCCTCGGACCCCGATTGTGAATACAATGTAGCAACTTCGCTGGCGCCGCCCCGCACTCCCAGTCCCGTCCACTTCTGAAACTCTTGTTCCTAATGACAAAGTGGCTATGTGCAATGGATATAAACGTACTGTGAGTCTCTTGGTTCAGTATTAGGTTTACTTTATTTATGCTGTAAGTTATTTTGCTTCCTTCTCCGGGACCTACTTCCAGTCCCAAAATTTTGCATTCCCCTTTGGATTTTGCTTTGTTTATTTTTTGTTGTAACCTCTCGATGTAACAGCACTTTAAAAGGGCGACAACTGACTCACGAGATGGCAACCACCTGGAGCCTGCTTGGGGAGACCACCCTGTGACTTTTGTTTTTAATAAAAAAAATCTGTCACTTCCTGGGGCTGCGGAGTGCGCGGGGTGGGTGGTGGTAGGGGATGGGGGCGGGTTGGGGACTGTGCAACAGGTGGGGCGTGGGAACCGCCACGCAACTTCTGGGGCGCCCAGGGTTAGAATCGCGCCTCCTCGGGTGGGCAGCAGCCAGCGCCCCGACCTCTCCACTGGCCCCTCTAGACACACCCAGTTCCCCCCCACAGGCCACTCGCTCTCCACGTTTAGTACCCTCCCTTGGGACCCGGCTGGGGAGAGGGGACTAGGGCATGGTCTCTAGCACCTCAATCCCTGGCTCTTCCCCGGAGCTCTCTCACAGGGGCCCCGAGTTCATTCGTGCCCACTTCCGCGCTTGCCGCACCGGGGAAGTTACCTCCGGGGCTCCCAGAAACAAGGCACCCAGCGCAGAATCCCGGGTTCAACCAGAATTGCCCCTCCGGGTGGCGCGGGCCGGCCTTGGAGCCCTGGGGCGGAGCGGAGGGCGAAATTCCTAGCGGGGAGCTCGGCTGGGCGGGCCTGGAAAGGAAGGCGAGACGTACACAGGTGTCCTCCCGGCTGCCCTGCCGCTATCCGAAAGGAGGGAGCCCGGGCCGCATTTTCACGTTGTCCATTTTAGTCCGTGAGGTCTTGGTGAGGCCAGAGGGCCGCAGGTGCCCGGGCCGCCGCGCTCGCCAGGCCGCGGCTGGGGCGTCTCACGGCGGGGTCGCGCTTGGGGAGGCCACACCTTGCCGCAGGCCTTCCGTCGGCCTCAATTTCCACAGCGCACCTGCTGCCCTACAGACAGCGATGTAAACTGCGGGACACTTGTTTTGTTTTGCGGGGAGGAAAGTGTGGACGGAGTGGGAAAGTGCGCGGCTGGGAATCCGCCCGAGCTTCCAACCACCTCCTCGGCGGGCTAGCAGGGGTCCCGTGTCGCGACTTCTATTTTTCCTGGGTCTCCGTTTCAGCTTCTGTAAAATAATAGGCCTCTGTCGGTGGAAAAGCTCTGAGAGGGAGGCCTATCGCCCGACAGCGGTGGTGGCCGGGACCTGCGCCCCGACGGCCCGGCCCTCCGGACACCCGGAGCTCGCGTCGGCCGCGCAGGCTGGCCGCAGCTGGGGCGGGAGCCCTCGGGCGCCGGCGGGGAAGATTCGTGGGGGGCTGTCCGGAGGGCGGCGGGCGGAGCCGGCGAGTAGGGGGCGTGCTCCGGGCCGCCCCGAACGGGTGCAGACGGGGAGACCCGCTGCACCGCAGAGGCAGTAAACCAGTCTCCAGAGCCCGCCGCGCTGGAGCCCTCGAGCCGCGGGATATTCCGGGGGCTAAACCCAGAGAGGACACGAGGGAGATAACCGCGGACAGGGCGCGTGACAAACGGTGAGGCTTCGCCTCGCAACGCGCGATCTCCAGGGGGAGATCTAGGGCCCTTTCATATAGGCGGGACCAACCTGATCAGTCCTCCGCTGTACCCTTGGAGAAACTGAGGTCCATAGAGGAAGTGACTTGCAACCCCTAGGGCACGCCAGGGGCCAGCGGAACTGGGACGGGACCTGGCAGCTTCGGTGCTGGAGATGGCAGGCGCCATTCCCCGATCCCACTTTTGGAAGTCGCACTTTCCTTCTCTGTAAAATGGGCATAACAATTACCACCCAGGCTGGAAGTTCGTTGGCTGCAGCTCAACAAAGGAGCCTGGCAAATGTTGCTTTCCGCCCTTCCTTCCCAAATTGCCCCCAAACGGAGAGAAGCACGGAGGCAGCTGGAGCCCATAGGAAGGGGCGCCCCATCTGGGCCGGAATCTCTGCGGACTGGAGGTGTAGGCGGATCCGACCCAGAAAGCTCAGTTGAAAAAATCCTCCTGGGCTCCACGTCCCTTCAGAAGTGGTTTGTTCCCCCTCCACATGTTAATAACCAGACGATTGGTATGGATGTAATTATCAATAATTATACGAATTATTGCTGATTGCGGGGCTCGTAGCCACTTTAATTAGTTTACCAGATTCTAATTAAGTTAAACGAAACATTAATAGGGAAAATATGCTTTGAAAAAACCCAGGATTTTTAAAACGTCTATTTCTCGCCACATCGTTGCCACCTTGCGACAGATATTAGGCATTGCAGCCAATGCCCGAAGTCTCGCATTAGAGTGCCTTCCTTGGCTCTCCGGGAGAAAAAGTGGGGCTTGGGGAGTTGGGAGGGGGCAGTTGGGCGCAGAATGTCCTCTGGACCGTTCTTCCAGTTTGTTTTGTTCCCCACCCCTGGCCCCCAGCGGTGCCTACAGGAGGTCTGGCTCTAGAGTCCAAGGTCTGCGGGTAAGGAACAAGGTAAACACCTCTTTTCCAGAGGAACTCCAGGCCCCTCTTGGAAGCTGCAGTACGACAGTGGTCTCTACTCCCACCTGTCCCGGCAAATCCAGGGTGAGAGACCGCACGAAGTTCGAGATGCCGTTGAGACTGCATCAACTTGCTTTATATTTCACTCCCCTGGAGGAAACCAGTAAGTTGCTCCCCACTTCAATTTTCTCTACAAATCCAGGTCATCTCTCTGCAAAAGCTCCTCTTAGAAGACCCCTCAGGTGCTGGGACACAGGTAAGCTCTGTGTTCTGATAGCACTTGGTTCATGAGGCTAGCAGAGTACTCATCTCCCTCTGTAATCCTTGGTTGTATGTGTCTGTTTCACACAGGACTATAAATACCTGGAAAACAGGGCTTACACTTTGCTCTTCCTTGTGACCTCCAACACAGGGCCCAGTGAACCACAGGCACACAACACATGGCTAGATGAACTTAATGGGTTATCTAAGTGCTGAAAATGTCTGAGGGAAGGAATCCCTAGGTGCTTCTGGACAATAGCCACTGAGATGCAATTAAGTCATTTGCATAAGGTTAATTAAGCGCAGGCTTACTGCTCAAAAAGAAGATCCTTCATCAGTAGGATTAGTTTGGGGGTAGGTGTCAGGTAAGTGATTCTCGAACTAGAATAGGAAAACTTTCTTCCTGTTCCAACTGTGTCCCAAAGAGGGTGTCCTTCACTTGCTCACATATTGCAAGATCACCGGGCACATACTTGTTCACCCATTCCCAGCTACCCTGCTGTAAAGCATAGTATTGGTCCTTTGCAAAAAAGTGGCTCAGAACAGCAACAGAAACAGAACTGGATCTGTATGCTCTGTCTATTAATTCTAAACAGCCTAATAGCTCCTCCCCACCCTCAGAGGCAGCATAGTGTTTGGTTAAGAGCACAAACTCTGTATGGAGATTTGCTGAGGTCTCAATCCTGCTCTGCCATTGACTAGTTGTGTGACATTGGGCAAGTTGTTGAATATCTCTATGGCTCAGCTTCCTCAACTATCACACGAGGAAAATAACAGAATCTACTTAATAGAACCATTTTGTGCATGTAATGAGTTAATATGTGTGAAACACTGAGAACAGTTCTTGGTACACAAGAAGTGCTAATATATTGGTGTCTGCTAAGATTAAAACCCTCTCTGAGTTCATTTTCCAGCCCTGAGACTCAAGACAGGAATGCTTTGAAAGAGTCCCCAAATGGGCCCCAGTCTGTGGCCCTCTGCTCCTCCAGGGGCCCAGGAAAGAGAACAACCCAGTGCTTTTTCAAGCTGCACTTTTGAACTTCTGGAGACACATTCATAAGAAGCTACAAGCACCCAGGCTGGAAGGGCATCCTACAATGCCAACACTTTTGTTGACTATGTGTGTCCAAAGGGGCAAAGGGACTTGCCCAAGTTCTCCCAGCAAGTTGGTGCAGAGCCAGGAAAGTCAGCCAGGTCTCTGGATTTTCCAGGACTAGGAACTGCCTGTGTCTTCCTAATTCCTGCTCCTAGACAAGTTTCTTTACAACACTCTGAACAGTTCTTCTTGGCCAAGTCCCTCACTCTTAGATTCCATTTTACGCCCCATAAGACCCCCTTCCACATACTTAGGCTAATAACAAGGATTCCTTGTCCTTAGCTGACAAGGTTGTTTTCTTGTTTGGCACCCCATAAAGAGACACCTAAAACTACTCACCCAATTGCCCAAAGAACTTATGGCCTCCAAAGAACCAGGTATCTTTGGGAGACGAAAACCAACCACTAAAGATCGTCCTCTAACTCCTTGCATTGAAGGCTGTGAGCCAAGGAAGAGGCACAAGATGTCCCCCAGACCCCTGTTCTCAGCTGTTACCTTAAAATGATCATTTCACCTTCACTGAAGAGAGCAGAAATGGGTCCTGAATGGAACGCTCACAGGGTACCCGTGGCCTCTGACCTCGAGTCCTACTGCAGCCAGCCTGGAGCTGGTAGCTGTGTGGCCACTGGAGGTCCCAGTGGCTGCAGAGCCCACCGGGCAGACTATGTGCGTGCTCAGCAAAGCAGATGCACTATTTTTCTTTTGGGAAGAAATTGACGTTTCAAAAAACATTGACCACCTCCTCCCCACTCCATCTTACTAATTAGGACTGTGTTTTTGTAATGGAATTACCTGGAGATGGGTCCTGATCTTTTCAGGGTCTATGCCTCTAGAGGTCTTATTAGGCCTTGTTTCAGCCACCTACTAGTTACAGGATCTTGCCAGGTTACTTTACCTCTCTGACTCCTGTAAAATGGTGACAGTAATACGCGGAGGGCAGGCCTGTCAGAAATATGCAATGAGATATTGGTGAAGCCCTGGACACATGGCAGATGCTCAGTAAGTGGTGGGCATTATTATTGTTAATTTTTAAGATTCAGTCGGTCAGTCTTATTACAAGTTCCTGTTATAATACACTTCATGTATTTATTGTTGCACTAGGTTCTGTTATGTTTTGGACCCGAAATGGATCCACTTTGGAAAGAGAACCGCAATACTCGGGAATGGTGCAGAGGGAAGCCGAGGCAAGACTGGAAGGATCACAAACTGGAGCCCGAGGGCCTGATATAAAACACACACTGCAGGCCGGGCGCGGTGGCTCACGCCTGTAATCCTAGCACTCTGGGGAGGCCGAGGCGGGCGGATTGTTTGAGCTCAGGAGTTCGAGATCAGCCTGAGCAAGAGCGAGACCCCCCTCTCTACTAAAAAAAATAGAAAGAAATTAGCTGGACCACTAAAAATATATAGAAAAAATTAGCCGGGCATGGTGGCACATGCCTGTAGTCTCAGCTACTTGGGAGGCTGAGACAGTAGGATTGCTTGAGTCCAGGAGTTTGAGGTTGCTGTGAGCGAGGCTGACGCCACGGCACTCGCTCCAGGCAAGAGAGTGAGACTCTGTCTCAAAAAAAAGAAAAAAGAAAAATCGATTGAAATTATGTTAGGTAGAGATTTCTCCTAGGCTCTCATCACATGATTTTTAAAACTGGTTCCAAAAAACCCAAGAGAACAAAACAAATACCTGCTTCAGAATTCAATAAATATGATTCAGATTACTTTGTAAAATATATTTTTATTATTTTTAAGAATTGTAATAAAAATTTCCATAAATGCTAAGTTTCAAACATAAAGACCATCATGAGACATGTTAGCTTATGTTGCTGTGTCAAATTGATCATGAAGACACTGGAATCAAGCTTTTCTTGCCATCTCTACGCATGTATGAAACTTAGGGAATTTCTTGCAAATGTGCTACTGATTAGGAAAACTACAGGTCTGCACGGTGTCTTTTGTTAATACAGGCACATGTATGTCCACTCACGTAAAACTGTACAAGTGAACACACTAACACAGCACATGGATGTCTAGGTTCCATTAAATGCCACAGGAAGCTCAAATGGATCTGTTCAGTATATGCTCATCATCACAAAGTAAATGAATGATACTCAGTGAAAATATAACATAAGTCATAACACTGCATAACATAATGTTAGTGTTTAACTTTTGGGTACAGCTGATAGTGTTAGAGATTCAAACTTAAAAACTACAGAAGTTTATAGGACTCTCAATCATTTAATTTTTTGTATACCAGGACTTTATTTACTCTGCACATGAAAAATAAAAGGATATAAAGTGCTGAGGCTAGTATGTTAGTGTTCAATGTCAGATATACCTACAAAAGAAGATTCCACTGTTAAAGTTTGAATATACTGATCTCATCCATCATGCTAAGAAAGTAAGGAGCCAGGAAGTCAAGTGACTTATGCAGCAGGGTGAGTGGAATTAGAAATCAAGGATTCTGAACTGGGAAGAGTGTGGATCTGCTACAGCCTGGAAAATAGTTAAATAATCCTCCTCTGTTACAATTAAATCCACCTAATTTCCAGCTTAAGGAAAAACACAAAGGATAGAGGCACACACTGAATGATAACCACAGGGCAACATTCAGACAAACCCAGATTGTGGTCCATTCTACAAGACTCTTTACAAAGTCAATGGTCATGGAGAAGAAAAGGGAGAGAAGTACTTCTAGATTTAAAAAGACTGAAGAGACAAACAAATGCAATGTCTATATGCTGATGAAATCTGATTTTGAAAAATTCACCTAAGAAAGAAAATGTTTGCCCTGAGTTGAAGACATATAAAAGACATTTTGGGGACAACTGGGGAATTCTGACTATGAGGTAGATCTGAGAAAACATGAAGAAATAATCTTAGGAGTGATAACGGTATTGTGATTGTGCAGGACAACTTTAAAGAGATTCATATTGAAGTGTCCTGATGCCCACACTCACTTTCAAACAGCTAAGCATGGCTGGCTGCAGTGGCTCACTCCTGTAATCCTAGCACTCTGGGAGGCCCAGGTGGGAAGATCACTTAAAGTCAGGAGTTCGAGACCAGCCTGCCTCTACAAAAAATAGAAAACTTAGTCGGGTGTGGTGGTGCGCACTGGTAGTCCCAGCTACCCAGGAGTCTGAGGCAGGAAGACTGTTTGAGCCCAGGAATTTGAGGTTGCAGTGAGCTATCTGATATGATGATGCCACTGCACTTTAGCCAGAGTGAAAGAGCAAGACTCCATCTCAAAAACAAAAATTTAGAAAAACCTATATAATATATAAAGGAAATATGACAAAATATCATTTGTTTAATCTAGGTGATGGGTATTCAAGTTTTTGTTGTACTACAGTCTTTCAACTTTTCAATATGTTTGAAAATTGTCATTAAAAAGAGGTTTGAAAAAAGAACTAATCTTGGTAAAGATGATCTAATCCATTAACTCCTTTCAACAACTGAAGAAATTCAGCCCAAAGTACCACGGCTAATGTAGGCCTTTTCTCATAATAAGATTAAAATCCAAGCAGGTCTACAGAATCTTAGTCCAACTCGTTACATATGCCAGAAAACTGAGACCTAAGAGACAGACTGATCTGTGACAAACACATACATGTGCATGTAAAAAAGTTAAACACATTTCTTATGCTTAAACTGTGATAATATAGGTTGAATATCTTTTATTCAAAATGCTTGGCACCAAAAGTGTTTTGGATTTTGGAATTTTTCAGATTGTGAATATTTGTAGAATACATATTAGTTGAGCATTCCTAATCTGAAAATCCAAAATCCGAAATGCTCCCAAATCCAAAATTTTTTGAGTGTTGACATGTCATTCAAAGGAAATGCTCATTGGAGCATTAAAATTATAGAATAGTAAAAATCTGTTAGACTATAACAACCTAGTACACATTAGAATTTTGTATAAGATAACCTTGCAAAATGCAGCATGACATGAGAATAGTTTATTGTTAGAAGCACAAAAAACAAAAATAACTTTTTAAATCACTCAGCTAGTACCACCTATAATATTGTCTTACATTCGGTCTACTGATTATGGTAATTACATCTTTCCAAATCTGACGACGTATCTTAATAACTTCAAACTTCACCCATCTGCCCTACAAGCTTCTCAACAATCCCCCAAAATGCCATGTTTTTTCATATCTCTGTACAAGTAATCTCCTCTGCATACAGAATGCTCTTCTGTCTTTTCTTTACCCTCTTTTAAGACCAACATTGTAGTCTTCTCTTTTAAAGAAACAGGGTCTCCCTCTGTCACCCAGGCTGGAGTGCAGTGGCACAATCATAGCTGACTACAACCTCAAACTCCTGGGCTCAAGTGATCCTCCTGCCTCAGCCTCCTAAGTAGCTGAGACTACAGGTACACACCACCATACCTTAATTTTTTTTCATTTTTCTTTTTAGAGATAAGGTCTCACTGTGTTGCCCAGGCTGGTTTCAAACTCCTGACCTTAAGTGATCCTCCCATCTCAGCTTCAGGAGTAGCTGGCATTATAGGTGAGAACCACTGTGCCAAGCAAGACCAACTTCTTTTTTTTTTTTTTGAGACAGGGTCTCGCTCTTGCTTCAGGCTGGTGGTCTCCAACTCCTAGTTTCAAGCTACCATCCTGCCTCAGCCTCCCAAAGTGCTGGGATTACAGGCGTGAGCCACCGCACCCAGCCAAGACCAATTTCTTACATCACCTCTTCACTGAAGCTTTCTGATCCTGCTCTCCACTATTCCTTGAACTTTCATAACACTGTTTTCATTGCTGTAGAGACTTTTAAAACTTTACCTAAGTTTCATTTAAATGTATGATTCCTCCAGTAGACCGTAAGCTACTTGATACCATAGAGCAGGCCTTACTTATATCTTTAATTACAGCTAGCTTCAAGTGAGGAGTTGGAATAACAGAGACTGGCTATCTTTAAAAGTTTCAGGAAGACACATCTTAACACCTAAGAAATAAAGTGTCTGACTTGGGTTGAAGGCAGATTCATAACTAAATGAACTGGACTATTAATATTTATTACTCTGCCCCTTTGATATTTTTGTCAGTCTACAAGCATGGAAACTATCTGAACCAATACAAAGAAACAGTCTGACTTTGCTTATACCTAAAGCCAGTTATAATAAATGCAAAAAAATTATCTAAATGTTTGCTACTAATTTATTACTTAATCAAGTTTTGAGCAAATGTATATCATTAAGACCCCATAGTCAAGTAAAATTTATTTGAAATGACTTTTACATGCAAATATTTCATTTTTCTTAGATGTCTAACTTCAACAAAAATTCCATTTCAGAAAACAGGGCTATAATGGAAACTTCTAAAAGTTTATTATAACACCCATTGTACACTCAGCAATATTTAAACTCTCAGCTCAATATATGGATATATTAAAAACCAAACTTGATTCCTGCTGACTATACATTAAAGTAGCTGATGCAAGATGATACGTGATGATTGTTTCTGGCCAACACACAGGCATCTTTAAGTACATATGCATTAGTAAAGTCTCAACCTATGGTCCTTGAACTACCAGTGAATCAAGAGGAGGCTGCTGGCCTCCCAGGACTGTGAAATAAGCAGAAACTGAAAAGCTGGGAGGCATGGTGAGAGGTGGCAGGAAGAATCAGATACAAGTGTCCACGAAACGGAGATAAACCATTCAGGTGGTCTGCAGTAAAGAAAAATGAGAACCACTAAATCAGCAAATTGATCATTATATCCAATTAATTCAATCATGTTACTTAAACTAAAGCAAACTAGTGCTTTCCTGCAACAAGAATGTGTTTTGGCCAAAAGCCACAAGATAGATAACTAATTTATTAACATAAAGGCAAAAATTTGTTATTACTAGTGATTTAACAATCATTCTCATTAGAAAAACCCACCTGGGTAAAGTACTACTAATGAGGTATTGCCAAAGCTTTGCATTTACAGTAAGAAAATCAGATTTAAAAATAAAATCCCACCTATTAAAATCTGTCCAAAAGCAAGAGAGGTGTTATAAACTAGAACTATCAAAAGTCAGAGGAATGAAGATTCCTATCATTTCTGACACATGAAAGCTTCTCTCCATAGTATACAGTGCTAATAACTGATTCCTAAATAAATTAAAACCAGAGATGAAAAAATAGCCACATTTTATAGCCACTGCAAGAATCTTCTTTAAAAATACCTTTCCACTTAACATTTCAGATCATCTTGACTGGAATTTCAACCACTTATTTGATAGAAAATTGAAAATGAAGGCCGAGTGTGGTGGCTCATGCCTATAACCCCAGCACTTTGGGAGGACAAGGTGGGAGGATAGCTTGAGGCACGAGGTTCAAGACCAGCCTGAAAAACACAGCAAGATCCGTCTCTACAAAAAGCAAGAAAAATTAGCCCAGCATGGTGGTGCATACCTGTAGTCCCAGCTACTTGGGAGGCTGAGGCAGGAGGATGGCTTGAGCCCAGAAGTTTGAGGTTGCTGTGAGCTATGAGGACACCACTGCACTTTAGGCTGGGCAATAGAGCAAGACCTTGTTTCAAAAAAAAAAAAAGGGGGCGGAGGGAGAGGAAGAAAATGGACTAGCTCTACGGAAGGTAGGTGATTAGGTAGCAGCTACAATGGTCCACGTCAGTTTTTAATATGAACTCTAATACTGAAACTCTTCCCAAAGACGATGTGGCTCCCATACCTGCCCACCCAGAGTACTAATGTATTTCCAACCTACACCTTCTTGCTACCCATTTTCCTTTTGCTCCTCTCCCCACAACCCTACTCCTCCTAATAAAATCAGCCACCCTCTGCTTTACATGAAGTAAATGCCTATTTCACAGTGTAAGTCTCTTTTCAAAGTGGTATGAAATTTTATGTATCCCTTTCATAAAGCCCCAGAGCTTACCAACCCAGAAAATATGAAGGATTTTTACTTATACTGACACACTATGAATAAAAGACTCAATCTTCAGTCCTCCTCGTGCTCGATTTTGCTTCATTCTTTACTACAGGCCCAACCCAAAGAATAGAAGCATAAGGAAATTCAATAACAACTCAGTTAGATGAGACATGTAGAAGTAACATATGGGAGACTGAAAATACATAAGAAAGAAGTGCATATGACATTCCTGGTGAGGAAAGTCTTACAGGGAATGTGTTTGTCCCGAACCACACCGACCCCAAAGGGGTCTTCGTATATTCTGGGGTTGGAGGCCCAAGAAGTCTACCTTGTTTTAGGACATGTGTAACAAGCTACAGCTAGAATGTCTGCAAACAACACAACTAGAATGAAAAGTCACTAAACCAAATGATTTTCTGAAATTATAAGAATGATATGTTCAAATACAATCAGATCTATCAGGTTCACAGGCAGAGAGAACTGTTTTCCTGTTCTCCAATAATTCAACAAAATTCAATACACTAAGTAGCTACTTATATGTCAGGCCTGATTAGAGGTGGTTTCTCTCATTTCTCCACCCTCTCTGAAATGCTCGTGATTCACTTCTCAGTACAATCCTTAGTACTTTCCTCCTCTTTCACCTGCTTACACCAGTCATTCACTTTTATACCTTCAGTCAACCTCCCGCAACTGATTCCAAAATCCATATTCATAATCCTAAACATCTAGGAGTTCCAGATCTGAATTTCTATACCACCCTAAATGATGTCTTCTGTTAAAAATTCTTGTCATCTACACCTTAACATACACAGAATGTTGAACTAGGGCTTTCCCCAGATATCTTTCTTATTCCCCAAAACCTGCCAAGCTACTTCAATATTTCTGGTCACTGAGGGTCACAAACAAGGAATTATTTTAATTCATTCTGTTCTATATCCCTATATCTGATAAATCAACTCATGCCTTTTTTCCCTGATGGGTTCCTCATTTTAGTTTCTTCCCACTTTAGGCAATCCTGTACCACTGCTTCCAAACTTTAATGTGCATAGGAGTAACTTGAGAATCTTGTTAAAATGCAGATTCTGATTCAGAACGTCAGAGGTGGGGCCTGAAGTTCTGCACTTCTGACATGCTCCTAGGCATTGATGCCAGTGTTGTTGGTCAAGGGACCAAACTTTTTGAGCAGCAAAGTGCTAGACTGTAAATTCCTTTGAGGGCAGAGACTTTGTTCCCTCTCTTGTAATTCCAGTAATGAATATATGTAATAGTAGTTCAACTAATATTCAGTGAATTAATCACAGCAGTCAGTGTACTCTTTTCATCAGATGTCAGATGATGAGCTCTTCTCCAGAGCCTGCGGTAACATCCTACTCACTACCTGTCCAGTCTCTCCTTAATTTCCTGCCATACAGTCTGCTCCAGCCAAGGCAGGCACCTTACTAATCACTACCCAATGCATGTATTATTTACAACTACTTTCAAGCCTCCATCTGGTACATACTCTCCACCAGTCTACAAAGAACATTTCTTTTAAAAACTGGTTTATCCTGATCACTTTTAAATGTGACCAACCCTGTCTGGTACGGTGGCTCATGCCTAAAATCCCAGCACTTTAGGAGGCCAAGGCAGGACTGCTTGAGGCTAGGAGTTCAAGACCAGCCTGAGCAAGAGCGAGACCCCATCTCTCCAAACAATAGAAAAATAAGCTGGACATGGTGGTGTGTACCTGTAGTCTCAGCTACTTTGGAGGCTGAGGCAGGAGAATCACTTGAGCCCAGGGGTTTGAGGTTGCTGCGAGCTATGGTGATGCCACTATACTCTAGCCAGGGCAACGGACCAAAGACTCTGTCTCAAAAAAAAAAAGCCTGATCAATCCTGTGCTAAGATCATTTTGTTTTCTTTATTCTTTATTTCTTATTTATTCAGCACTTGCACACTTATGCTATGGTATTATCTGTTTATACAGTGTTTTATAGTTGTTTCATATGCGCGTATTATGCTTTCCTAAAAAAGAATTTTGACATACTCAAGAAACAGAATCATGACTCCTCCTTTTGGAACCACATGACCAATACAATGTTGGGCATACCGTGGGTACGCAATGCTTGTTAATTGTAAAATGTTTCCCCCAAAAATACAACCATCATCTCTTTATTAAGAAATTGAAGAGGGTTTATAGATTACTTTTGTCAACTTTTAAAAAACCATTTTACTACTAATAACCTTTCACCAGATCAGTAAGAGGAAATAAAACAGTTTAATATTCCTGGGAAAGCAAAAGTTAGTTACAAGATTTGTGAATTATTGGCCAGAGATCTATTTTTCAATCCATCAGTGAAGAGTTAATTATATATATATTTAAAACTAAAACTAGAAGCACAAGCAACAAAAGAAAAAACAGATAAACTAGACTTCGTTAAAATTACAAATGTCTTGTATCAAAGGCTACCATTAAGAGACAACCCACAGAATTGGAGAAAATATCTGCAAATCATGTATCTGATAAGAGTTTAATATCCAGAATATATAAAGAACTACAACTCCAAAAAAAAAAAAAATCCAAACGACCCAATTAAAAAATCATCAAAGGACTTGAACAGACATTTTCTCCAAAGATACATAAATGGCCATTAAGCACACGAAAAGATGCTCAACACCACTACTCAGGGGGAAATGCAAATCAAAACCACACTAAGATACCCACTTTACACCCACTAGAATTACTATCATTTAAAAAAATGGAACATAACAAGTGCTGGTGAAGATGTGGAGAAATTGAAATCCCCATTAATTGCTGGTGAGAATGTCAAGTGGTGCAGCAACCATGGAAACAGTTTGGCACTTCCTCAGAAAGATAAACATAGAATTACCATATGACCCAGCAATTCCACTCCTAGGTATATAGCCAAAAGAAATGAAAACAGGGACTCAAAATGGACACTTGTATAACAAAGTTCACAGCTGCATTATTCACACCAAAATGTGGAAACAATCCAAATGTCCATCATCAGATGACAAAATGTGGTATATACATCATACAATGGATTATTCAGCCATAAAAAGAACAAAGTACTGATATATACTACAGCATGAATGAACCTGGGAGACATTATGTTAAGTGAAATAAACCACAAAAGGACAAATATATGATTCCACTTACATGAAATATCTAGAATAGGCAAATTCATAGAGATAAAAAGTATAATAGATTACTGTTTACTAAGGATTGGGAGGAGGGGGGAACAGAGAGAGATTGCTTAATGGACCCAGTTTCTGTTTGGAGCGATGAAAAATTTTCGAAGTAAATAGTGGTGACGGCTGTTTAATACTGTGAATATAATTAATGCCACTGAATTGTACACTTATAAATGGTAAAAATGGCAAGTTTTATGTTGTATGTTTTACCATAATTTTTTAAAATGAAACTAGGGGGGAAAAAAAGAAACTAGCATTCTTTATTACAGCCCTGGATTTAAGTTCTGACTGCCATTTACAAGCTATGCGATGTTGAATAAGTTATTTAATTCCCTGGGCTTCAATTTCTTTGTCTATAAAGTAGAGATATTATCCACCTCACAGGGTTGTTGAGGATTAAATTAAAGAACCTATTCACTTACCACAGCACCTGTTACATAATAAATACTGGATAAATGGTAAATGTTATTCAAAAACTATTGTTACTCATCGAGTAGGTCTCAGTAAGGCTGCTATAAATGGATATCTAAAAGAACTTCATGATGTTCCCAAAGCATTCTGAAATAACGTCTAAAGAAATGAACGTCAAGTATTCAGTTATCCTCCTGTAGACCAGGTAACTAGTGACCACCAGGTTCAGTTCTCTTGGGATATCACTGAATGTACAGAATAAATGACACACCCAGAAAGTGAGATGTACTTTGTACATGACTACACTTTCATTACAGAGGTGAGCAAAGGGCTATCTTCAATTAATTTAATTTTATTGGGTTTCCCCGTATATTTCTTATTTTAAAAAATCATAAGAGATTTAATTCCTTAGCAAATGTCATGAGCTAAAAGCCTTGTCTAGAGGCCCTAAGTGGCAACCCCAGCATCACAATGTCATCATAAGGCAGAGAACCATACAGAATATGTCTAAAAATGTTAGAACAATGGGAAATTCTAGAAGCGTGGAAACTTGGAGAGAACTATTAAATAATCTTGTATAACTTCTATGATATACCTGTCTTGATTAAAGTTAGGCATTAAAAAAACAGCCTAAGTAGCTGAAATTCAAAAACTGAATTCTAGGCAAGGTACGCCAAAGGAAGATACTTTGTACAAATGATTCCAAAACAACAGATAACACAAATCTTATAATGTGACTTAAGCCATTTCCGTATTCTGTAGTCTCTTGCAAAAATTTCCCAAATTTCTTCAAAAAGGTTATCTGCCTAATAAGAAAGATTTTCTTGATATACACACAAAAATTTGTATACATAAGAGATGGTTCCAGAGGTAAGAGCAAAGTACAGTATCTCAAATGGTCAAAAAAATTTTTTTAAAAGTCATTTTTTTTACTAAGGCTGGCTGATACTTAGAAAAGGTCAAGCCATTCTGTGATGTTTGTACAACATTGTGAATGTAATTAAATCTGTCATGCAAAGCTCAAATCGTCAGGAAAAGTATCTGAAGACTGTATCTTACTCAACGTTGATAAGAGACTTTTCATAACCCAATACATCCAGATTAATATTACAACCACCACTGCATGTTTGAAAAGCTAAGGATCTGTGCCAACACCCTTAGGAAAAACTCTTTCCCTTTCCAACAAAAACCTACTTAATGAGCAAGAATTCTTAAATATGTTAACCTGCAACACACCTGAGCTAATTGCATTAACCCTCAATTAACTCTTAACTATTATGACAATAACGGAGAATAAAAGCATCCATAATTAATTTCAGAAACAATCCTTTTATCCCACACAACCTCTTTCCCCACTCCAGTTATATCAGAGCCCATGCCCTCTCTCCAGAAGAAAATAGGTAAGTTTGGTGGTTGATGTTCCTTTTTCTAAACTTTACTTCGGAAAGGTATAGCACAGCTTACAGCTTACAGTCCTTAGAACTCAGGCTCAAAGAAACTGATACTATAGCTATCTAACTGGGTAAAACTGGTAATAAATTACCCAAAGCTAAGATTTCACGCTTTTAAAAGCCCATACGAATAATGCCCAGCTGGTCATAAGTCACACTATGAAAAGGCTTAAATAAATTAGTTCGAGTGTATTACAGAGAAAAATATTTATGACAATTTTTAAGTGAGTGTGAAAAAAATAATTAAAACTAAACACTATAACAAATACTGATATTTTGGCACCACTAACAACCACCTCAATTAGAGGAAGAATCATTTTGACCCCCAATTTGACCTTAATCCAAGGCTGTTTTAAATCATGCCCTTTTTATCTTCCTGTTTTGTTGTCACTGAGAATCTCATTAATGTGCCACCAACTAATAATGCTATGACACGAAATGCACTATAAAGTAGCATTTTCATGCACCACTTTTTCAAGACAACCTTTACTGAGCTCTCAAATTATGTGCCCAGGATTTAGTTATACAGGATACCCACAGATTTTAATAAAGTGGTATGGCTAAACATGTAATTCAGGGAATCCATCAGCCAAAAGTTAGGTGTACTGGTTTAGGCACAGAGCTTAAGTAACAGGGTAAAGCAACTAGTCTAAATGCTAGTATGTTAAGAAAAAGTTGTAAAGCCTCCCACACAAAAACAATTTAGGAATTTACAAAAATGCGTCTAACATTAGGTCGGAATCAAACCACCATCACCATCTTTACTCTTCCTACAGTTGTTTTTAACTAAGATACTCCAGAGAATGGACTCTGTAAAAGGTCACTTAAGTAAAGGTAGAATTAATTTTATTATTATATCGCCACACAACTATTATTGATTGGATTAAAATACTTCTCAGGACACAGCTATTTACTATAAAATAGAAGTGCGTTCCGTGTTAGAAAACTTTTGAAGTACTGATCCTACTGGGGTAAGTCAGATTCTTAATGCATTTGTACTTTTATCCTACATATTTTCCTTTTACGTAAGACGGATCGGAATTTGACTAGCCCACCCCGACAGCACACCGGCCCAACACCCTCAAGCTGTAGCAAGAGGCCACGTTTTACTTGGGCAGACCGTTTCCCCGCCCCTCCTTAATACAATGCCTGTGGCCACTTGAGACTTCCTCAGCCGAGCTCCAGAAACTCGCAGGTTTAAATGGCCAAATTGGAACCAACCCGGGCAGCTGTCATCTGAAACTCAGGAAAGCTGAGACCAGCCAACTCTGCCGACCGAGGAAGGGTGCGGAGAGATGTGGCGGGGGCCCGTCGGAGGGAACGCATTAGTCTCCCTCCCACCCCCATCAATTCGCTTTTCTGCAACCCCAGCGCCGCCATCCTGTTCCTGAATAATTAAACGGACTGGAGCCGTAGTGAGGTGGCCAGAAGGGCAGTCTGGGGTACGAGTTCCCCGAGCCGAGCGGTGCGGTCTGCGAGGCCGAGGGCGACATCCCTGGCGTGCAGAGGACTTTTATCCGGGGCTGGGAGGGAAGGGGCGACCCCCGCGGCCGGCGAAGCAGCCGGAAGCCGAGCGCGGGGTGTGACGTGGAGAGGGGATGACAAAGGGGTGCGGGGGCCCGGCCGTGCGGCCCGCAGGGGTCGGGACAGGTGGCCGGGCCTGGCCGCGAACAATGGGGGGCCGAGGCTGCCCCCTGGCGCTCACCTACCTCCGGTGCCCTCCGAGTTCTCGTTGAGGCTGCCTGAGGAGTCGTGCTGGGCGCCCACACACCCGCCCATGGGGGACCCCGGCGCCTCGTCCGCCACCTCCGGGCGCTTGTCCGGGCCCGCCGCCGCCACCGCCTCAGCCTCCTCCGGCGCCACCGCCAAGCTCCGGACAGGCGCGCCGCTCCGCTCGCCCGCCGCGGCCCAGCCTCCGCCCCCCTCGCCGCTCCACCCACCGCCTTGGCTCGGCCCCTTCCTCCGCGCCCACTTCTGCCTCAGCCCCCGGGCCGCCCGCCCGGCAGGCCTGGCCCGCGCGTAGCTCCCGCCTTCGGCTCGGCCCCGCCAAGCCGGGGCTGGCCCATCCCGGGCGGGCCGCAGCGCCCGTGTCGCCCGCTCACAGCCCCGCACACCCGCGCCCAGGCGAGCCCCGCGCCGGCGCCGTCCGTCCGCCAGGCCCCATCAGCCCCCGCCCCGCGGCGCCGCCCTCCGCACCCGCGGCCTGGGCTCTGCCCGGCCCGCCCGGAACCACCGGGGAGGGGCGGGGCCGCGGGAGGCCGCGCTCTGATTGGCTGCGGCGGAGCCGCGAGGAGAGGGGGAGCGGAGGAGGAGAAGCGAGGGGCGTCGCGCGGGGAGGAAGGGAGCTGAGGCCGGGAGCGAGGGGTGGGAGACGCGAAGAAGAAAGGAGCGGGGAGACGGGAGGGAAAGCCGGAAAAGACGAACGAAAGTGAGAAAAGAGAAGTGGGAAGGGGCCAAACCGAGTTTCTGGCTCCTAGGCAGTCAGCTCTTTCTTTCTGGTGGAGGCGGGTCGCAAGGGGGCACCGAGAAGTAGTGAGGGAGACTCACAGGCGGGGACGGGCGGAGGCGTCCTGGCTGGGCGCTGAGGTCCCAGCACATTTTGCATTTGTGTGGAGCTCTGTGGGTTGGTGCCCAGTCTGGGCTTCCTTTTGCCTGCCCTTCCCCCATTCCCCCTAAAATCACTGTGCCCCACTGGGCGGAGGCCGTCATTGTGGCTGCAAGCTGGACTCCGATTAGAGGGGAGGGACCCCGGAGGGGAGAAGCGATGAACGCAGTTTAGCGGGCGTGGGTTGGTTTAATTTTTCTCGAGGTGGATTATTCAAACAATACTACCTCTCAAGGTCCTACCTTTAGGTATCTTAAATCATCTTTAGAACAAAGTGAAATATAAATAAATGAAATACCCTGCTTTTCTAATCTAGAATTTGGCACATAGACCACGCCCAGCATTCTTGGCGCTTACTTTTCCAATCTCAGCCAAATTGTTAAAGTCCCTTTAGAATCGTGCTTCTTGCTATATAACGCCTTAAAATTTTTATCGTCCTTCTCGGGCTTTCTAAACCTTATTTCTGCCTAACAGCTGTTTTAACTATCTGCTCCATTTTTATATCAGAATCTTTTTTTAACATCCTGGGTCAGCTTTTGCTTAGCATTAAAAAAATTTTTTTAAGTGAAATACCTAAGAAAGAGACGCTCCGCAGTTTGGGATTTGCATTTAAATATAGTCTCATACTGCTGGTGGGAGTGTAAATTGGTTCAATCTTTTTGCAAAGCAATTTGGCAAATGCAGATCAAGAGACTTAAAGATGTTCATACCCTTTGACTCAGGATTATTCCACATCTGGGACTCTAGCTCGCAGAAACAGTGCAAAATGCAAAAATTTAGAGATAATCAGACGTTAAACAAACAAAATCCTACACTCACATTAAAGCACAGAAATGTCGTGAGATATAAAAGTCTGCTATACTAAACTTATGCTGAAGAATTAGCATTGTCCTCAGCTGTGGTCCTGAACATTCAAAAAGAGCTTATATACAATCGATGATTTTACGAGTTTTCAGAGGTTGCTCTGACATCAGAGGCTGTGCCACAAAGCCTTCTGTCTGATCATTCTCAGCTGAGTATTCACGTTGGCAGCTAGACATCACTTCAACATTTTCCTGAAGGAGAGAAGCTGCGTGCTCAATATTTGCAAAGAGATTGCTTTGTCCTGAATTTCGCACTAGAAATTGCAGAAACCAAGACTTCTACAATGTCTATTAAACAGATGGTAGGCACCCAAATGATGAGGGCTTTCTGATGAGCACCGAGGAGTTGGCACTAGGCAGAGAGAGCCATCCCATGGAGACATGCTCAGCAACGGGTGTCCTCCGCCCTTCCTTTGTCTTAGAAAAGAGACGCATCTTCCCTGGAGGCAGAACAGTGTAGCATTAAGGGCCCGAGATCTGCTATTAACTTCCTGGGTTGGAATCTGGCTTCCACTGTGTACCAGCTATACAACCTTAAATTTCTAGAATTCAGTTTCCTAACCTGTAAAATTGGGCCAATAATAATGCCTCAAGCTGTGTGGGGACTCTTTATTAACTCTTCCCTTTATTTCGTGTCTGGCATCACCTGTCTAAACTTACTGCATAACACCTATAGAAACAATCCCTTCTTTTTTTAATTTTTTTTATTTCAGCATATTACGGGAGTACAAATGTTTAGGTTACATATATTGCCTTTGTCCTACCTGAGTCAGAGCTTTAAGCGTGTTCATCCTGCAGATGGTGCGCACCACACCCATTAGGTGTGGATATACCCATCCCTTCCTCCCCCCTCCCACTTGCCCAACACCCAGTGAATGTTATTACAGTACGTACACTTAGGTGTTGATCAGTTAATACCAATTTGATGATGAGCACATGTGATGCTTGTTTTTCCATTCTTGGGATACTTCACTTAGAATGGGCTCCAGCTCTATCCAGGATAATACAAGAGCAATACTACTTAACCATTGTTTTTTGTGGCTGAGTAGAACTCCATGGTATACATATTCCACATTTTATTAATCCACTCATGTATTGATGGGCACTTGGGTTGTTTCCACATCTTTGCAATTGTGAATTGTGCTGCTATAAACATTCGAGTGCAGATGTCTTTTTTATAGAATGTATTTTGTTCCTTTGGGTAGATGCCCAGTAATGGG
The DNA here is from genome assembly GCA_963575035.1 of Avahi laniger. Classification (NCBI taxonomy): domain Eukaryota; kingdom Metazoa; phylum Chordata; class Mammalia; order Primates; family Indriidae; genus Avahi; species Avahi laniger. The sequence goes on along the minus strand of CAUYSK010014746.1, from coordinate 8,990 downwards.
ATTGCTGAATCAAATGGTAGTTCTACTTGTAGCTCTTTGAGGTATCTCCATATTACTTTACACAGAGGTTGTACTAGTTTGCAGTCCCACCAGCAGTGTATAAATGTTCCTATCTCTCCACATCCACACCAACATTTATTGTTTTGGGGCTTTTTGATAAAGGCCATTCTCACTGTAGTTAAGTGATATCTCATTGTGGTTTTGATTTGCATTTCTCTGATGATTCGAGATTTTGAACATTTTTTCATGTTTCTTGGCCATTAGTCTATCTTCTTTTGAAAAGTTTCTGTTCATTCCTTTGCCCACTTTTTGATAGGGTTGTTTGACTTTTTTCTTGCTGATTTTCCTGAGGTCTATATAGATTCTAGTTATCAGCCCTTTATTGGATGTGTAACATGCAAATATTTTCTCCCATTCTATAGGTTGTCTATTTGCTCTCGTGATAGTTTCTTTGGCTGTGCAGAAGCTTTTTAATTCGATTAGGTCCCATTTATTTATTTTTCTCGCTGCTGTGAGTGCCTCTGGGGTCTTCTTCATAAATTCTTTGCCGAGGCCAATGTCTGTAAGAGTTTTTCCAACATTTTCTTCTAGAATTCTTATAGTTTCATCCCTTAAATTTAAGTCTGTTATCAACCGTGAGTTTATTTTTGTGAGAGGTGACAATCCCTTCTTTTTGTGTGTCCACATGTGGTTTTCTATTGTTTTATATCTTTTTTTGGCAGGGGGCGGGGGGGTACAGAGTCTCACTCTGTTGCCCAGGCTAGAGTGCCATGGCGTCATCCTAGCTCACAGCAACCTCAAACTCCTGGGTTCAAGCAATCCTTCTGCCTCAGCCTCCCTGGTAGCTGGGACTACAGGCATGTACCACCATGCCCGGCTAATTTTTCTATATATTTTTAGTTGTCCAGCTAATTTCTTTCTATTGTTTTAGTAGAGACAGAGTCTCACTTTTGCTCAGGCTGGTCTCGAACTCCTGAGCTCAAAGGATCCACCCACCTCGGCCTCCCAGAGTGCTAGGATTACAGGCGTGAGCTACCGTGCCCGGCCTGTTTTATATCTTTACGGAGATATTCATATGCCATATATTTCACCAATTTATTTTTAATTGACAAATAATAATTGTATATATTTGTGGGGTACAATGTGATGTTTTGATGTATGTTTACCATGTGGAATGATGAAATAAGGCTAATTAACAAATCCATGACATACTTATTTTGTGGTGAAAACATTTAAAATCTACTGTTTTGGCAATTTAAACATGTACAATGTATTATAATTAGAGTCACCATTCTATGCAGTAGATCACCAAAGCCTATGTGTCCTAACTGAAACTTTGTACCCTTCGAACATCTGCCTTTTCCCCATGCACCCTCCCACTCTTTCACCAATTTAAATTGTACAACTCAATGGTTTTTAGTAAATTCACAATTTTAGAACATTTCCATCACCTCAAAAAGAAAGCCCATACCTGTCAGCAGTCATTCACCATTGCCTTGCACCCCACTCCCACCCAAGCCCTAGGCAACCACAAATTTATTCTGTCTCTATAAGTTGTCTATTCTGGATATTTCATGTAAATGGAACCATACGGTTGGTAGTCTTGTAACTGGCTTCTTTCACATAACATAATATTTTCAAGGTTCATCCATGTTATAGCATGTATCAGTTCTTCATTCCTTTTTATGGATAATATTCCATTGTCTGGATAGACCACAATTTTTATCCTTTCACCGGTTGATGGACATTTGGGTTGTCTCCACTTTTTGGCTATTATAAGTAAAATTGCTGTGAACATTTATGTACAATTTTTGTGTAGACATATGTTTTCACTTGTCTTGGGTACAGGAGTAGAATTGCTTGGTCATGTGATAACTCTATGCTTAACTTTCTGAAGAATTGGCAAACTGTTTTCCAAAGTGGCTGCCCCATTTTATGTTACCACCTGCAGTGTACGAAGGTCCCGATTTTTCTACATGCTTGCTAACATTTATTATTGTCCATCTTTTATTATAGACATCTTAGTGGCTGTGTAGAATATCTCATTATGATTTCGATTTAATTTCCCTAATGGCTAATAAAGTTGAGCATCTTTTTATGTACTTATAGATCATTTATATATCATTTTTGGAAAAATGTCTGCTCAGACACCTACCTTTTTAAAATTGGATTATTTGTCTTTTATGTGGAGTCATAAGGGTTTTTAATGTAGTCTGGATATGACTTCCTTAGCAAATATATGATTTGTAAATATTTTCTCCCATTTTAGGTTGTCTTTTAACTTTCTCAATAAGAGTCTTTTGAAGCACAAAAGTTTATAACTTTTTATTTAATTTTTAGAGATGAAGTCTTGCTACTTTGCCCAGGCTGGACTCAAACTCCTGGGCTCAAGTGATCCTCCCCCCTCAACCTCCCGAGTAGCTGGGACTGCAGGCAGATGCCGTCATGCCTGGCTAATTTTAATGAAGTCCATTTTACCTATTTTTTTTCTTTGGATGCATGTGCTTTCAGGCTGATATCTAAGAAACCATTGTTTAATAATCCAAGGCCATTAATATTTTATACCTATGTTTTCCTCTGAGAGTTTTATAATTTTAGCTCTTACATTTAGGTCTTTGATCCACTTTGAGTTTATTTTTTTATTGTGGTAAAATACACATACCACAAAATCACTTAATTTTTATATATGGTGTAAGGTAGGGTCCAACTTCATTCTTTTGCATATGGATTTCCAATGTCCCAGCATCATTTGTTGAAAAGACTATTCTTTCCCCATCGAATTATCTTGACACCCTTGTTGAAACAAGTTGACCATAAATGTTAGAGTTTTTTTCTGGACTCTCAATTTTATCTCATTGATCTTTGTGTCTAGATTGTGCAAGTACCACATTATTTCTATTACTGTAGTTTACAGTAAGTTTTGAAGTTGGGAAATGTGAGTCCTCCAATTTTGTTCTCCTTTTTCAAGATTGTTTTAGCTATTCTGGGTCTTTTACATCTCCGTATGAGTTTTAGGATCAGCTTGTCCATTTCTGCAATAGTAATAATAATAAAGCAGCTGGGATTTTGGTGGGAAATGTGTTGAATCTGTAGATAAATTTGATAAGTATTGCCATCTTAACAAAATTAAACCTTCCAATTCAGGAACATAGATGTTTTTTCGCTTATTTTTGTCTTAAATTTCTTTCAGTGATATTTTGTAGTTTTCAGTGTCTTGTGCTTCTTGTTATTTTTAAGTGTTTTATTCTTTCTCATGCTATTGTAATTGAATTTGTTGTTTTCCTTTTTGGAATTGTTCATTGCAAATGTATACAAATACAAATGATTTTTGTGTATTGATCATGTAACCTGCAACTTTGCTGAACTCTCTTATTCTAATAGTTTTTGCTTCATGTATTTTGGGGCTCTGGAGTTGTGTGTTATATGTTTATAATTGTTATATCTCCAGTGTCTTCTTTACTCAGCTAATTCTTCAGGGAGAATTGGCAAGGGGGGAAAAGGGAGGAGAAAAAAATGGGAAGACAGAAAAAAAGGAAAGGAGAATAAGGTGCAGTACCTGTAAAACTCTAGTGTGGATTTCAGTCACCTGGAGAGCTTGTTAAAATTACAGTGTCCCAGAGATTCTGATTCAGTAGGTCTGGGGTGGATCCTAGGAACCAGCATTTTCAACTTACACATCAGGCATTTCTTGATGGAGTTTGGTCCACAGATGGAATTTTCGTCCAGGACAAATTTCAATTCTCCACACTCCCTACCTGTTTTTGCTTTAGTCTTTTTTATCCTCCACAAATAGTACCACAATCCATCCAATTGCTTAAGCCCCAAACCTAAGAGCTACTGGTGATTTCTCTCTCCTCTTCATCTCCCACACCCAACCCATGATCAAGTCCTCTTTACTGTAGCCGTGAAATATATGCCGTCTCCCTACTTGCTCTCTGTCTCTGCTGCCACCACCATCTCACACGTTGGCTGCGACAATACCCTCCTGACTGGCCTGCCTTTATCTTCTCCTGCCTCCTCCTCCAATACAGTCTCCAGCCAGCAGCTGGCATGATTTTGTAAAAAAAAAAAAAAAAAAAAAAAAATACAGTACACTACACATACTTACAGTGTATCATTTTATAAGTTTGCCATATGTATACACCTGTGAAACCATTGAGATAACGAATCAAGGTAATAAACATTATCAATCAAGATCATGAACATATTCACCACCCCTAAAAGTTTCCTTGTGCCCCTTGGTAGTCCCTCCCTTCTGTACCTCCCAGTCACCTGTCCCCAAGCAACCAATGATTTGCTTTATGTCACTATAGATTATTTTACATTTTCTAAAAATTTATATAAATGAAATCATACAATACGTACTCTTTTTGGCATGGCTTCTTTCACTCATCATAATTATTTTGGGATTCAACCATATCGCAGGGTTTGTTTTAATTACTGAGTACTTTTCTATTATATTGATATATACATTTGTATAACTACTTCTTGGACATTTAGGATGTTTCCAGTTTTTGGTGATTACAAGCAAAGCTGCTATGAACATTCAGGTACAAATCTATGTATGGCCAATGCTTCCTTTTCTCCTGAATAAACTCCTAGTAATCTAGTAATGCAATGGATAGATCATATGGTAGGTGTTCAGTTTTTGTTTTTGTTTTTTTCAGAAACTGCCTAACTGTTTTCCTAAGTGGTTTTACCATTTACATCCCTACCAGGAGTATCTGAAAACTCCATTTCCTCAACCTCTCTAAAACTTGGTATCAATCAGTTTTTAATATTAGCAATTTTCATAGTTGTGTAGTGGGTATCTCATAGTAGTTCAAATTTTCATTTCCCTAATGACTAATAATGTTGATCATCTTTTCATGTGCTTCTCTGCCTTTTGTATGCCTTCTTTGGTACAGTATCTGTTAAAATCTCTTGCTCATCTTAAAATTGAGTTTTTTGCTTTTTTTATTATGACTGAGAGGTTTTCTTTTTCTAGTCAGAAATGGATTTTGATTTTGCCAAATGCTTTTTCTACCTCTATTGAGATGATCGTGTGGTTTATCCTTTTTAGTTTGTTATTATGGTGAATTATACTGATTGATTTTCAAATATTAAACCAATCTTGAAGTCCCTGGATAAACTCAACTTAATCATGTTGTATTGTCCTCTCTATTAATATATACTGTTGAGTTCCATTTGTTAAAATTTTGTTCTAAATTTTTGCATCTATGTTTATGTGAGATATTTGTCTATAGGTTTTTTTTTTCTTTAAAGGTCTTTGTCTAGTTTTGGTATCAGGTATCATTTCGATTTTATGGAAGAGAAGGGCACTTAAGGACAAGGCCCTTCTAGAACTAAGGGCCAGACCTTGTTGGTGGGGACGTGGCTGTGGCTTGGTAAATGGCAGAGAAGTTCCTGCTGTGCCACACCAGTGGAAGCTGCTGGAAATCCACTCTCTGGGACTTTCTGGAAATCCACCTGTATGATGCTGAAAAGCTGTTTAGGGAGGCATCTCACTTAGAACCATTCCGCTGGGAAACTTCCTGAGGGGCCAGATCTGGGGAGGCTGCTGATTGCTAGGTGTTGTTGGTTGCTGTGTATAGCAGGAGCTGAGCCTTGGAGAAGCTGCCCATCACTGCACAAACCTGGGGCTGGAGCAGCCTAAGTACTGAGGGAAGCAGCGTAAGTACTCTAGGGAAGCCGTTTGTGCTGCAAAAGCCAGGCACTGGAGGGGCTGCACGCATCGCAGGAACCTGGCACTGGAAAAGTCACCCATGCCGCAGAAACCTACCGAGTTAGTGAGCACAAGAGAATTCTTCCTGCAACGTCTCTCCAGTGCCCTCTACTGTCAAAGCTAAACATTGTGCCAGCTGGCAAAGGAACAATATTTCGGGCCCATATTCATTTTCACAGAGCAGGCGATGAAGAGTGAATTTAGACCTGAGATGCAATAATGTGATAACTGGCAAAATTTTCCACCTAGAACCTTTAAAACCTTATACTTTACAACTCTTGGGTATAAGGAATTACAGAAATTACATAATTGCTACATATCTGAATCTACGGTATATATGTAAAGCATATGTCCTAAGAAAAGCTCATATATCCAAGGAAAATTCATAGCCCTGTTAAAAGAAAACTTTCAGATAAATTAAATTTATCAAAGTTTATCTGAGCAAAAAATGATTCATGAATCAGGCTGCCCTCAAAACCAGAACAGTTCAGAGAACTCCAGTCTGCAATGTGGTCAGGCAGTGATGACCAGCAATGTGGGCAGAAAACGGAAGTGAGGTCCAGAGGTAGCTTGATTGATTATAGCTTGATGTGTGTCTTATTTGAACGTGGTCTCAGTTGGCCACTTGTGATTGACTGCAGCTTGGCTGCTGTGATTGGCTGAGACTCAGCTATTTGTTAGAAAAGTACACTGCTAAATAGGCTTTTAGTTAGTTTACATATTAAGTTTGGTTGCAGTTTGTTCCATGAGGGCTCAAGTACAGAGGCTTCCTCAGGCCAAATTTAGTTTAATTAACGATTCTCTCATTCTGGTCAGCCTCTCAGTTTTTGAGAGATTGACCAAATCCTTGGGCATCGATGCCACTCTGTGTCACCATTGTAAATGGCCTTATTTGATCTGGTATAAATTCACAAGTCACATCAGTTGAATAATTCTTTGCTGATCTAGTTAAGTGCTCAGTGCTTGCTGGATGTCCGCATGCAAACACTTAAAAGACTTGGGAGGGCACAGTGCACCAGGACTGTTATGACAACTGCCAGGAGGCTACCAAAAGACTGAAGAGAACTCCTTAACAGGAGCCCCTATGAGCCGAACTGATCCAAATCAAACAAGTCAAAGTTCAGGCAATATAGGCAGTTTAACACTATTTAAGTTCAACTGGTCACAGTCCTTGTTCAGAGTGTGATGGCAATTAAGGACCATAGTTCACCATAGAATGGTCTGATTTAAAGAGGTATCCAATTTTGTTGTTAGCCTATTAATACAAGTCACAGTAACCTTAAGACCCACTAGAAGAAGATTGGATAAGCTAAGACTAGCCAAGTTTGCCATCCACCACTTCGATGCCTGCAAACCAACTATTAGTTGCTCCTGTAAACACATCACACATTTCCTTTCCCTGAGAAAGTTCCTTAATGTATTTGATGGCAGTGTCTTTTTTTTTTTTTTAGATGGGGTCTTACTATGTTGCCCAGGCTGGATTCAGACTCCTGGGCTCAAGTGATCCTCCCGCTTCAGCCTTTCAAGTAGCTAGAACTATATAGGCTCATACCACTATGCCCCTCTACCATCAGCCAGCTTTTAAATTAGGCTTTCTATAGTAGCAAAGTCAGAGGAAAGATAAGTTCAACATTCAGTTTTGTTCAACACCATGCATAAGCCCCCAACATGAGCCCCCGAGACCATGCATAAGCCCCAAATGAGATTTAAAGCTGCATGACATTCCATTAAGTGTTTTTGTTGATCATATATGTTATCCATGTTTTGGAGGACGACATCTACCCATTTGAACCCCTGGGAGGTCTGGTTGGCCACAAAGTCCAAGATTTTCCTTTAATATATGGATTAGTTTCAGGTCCCATAATATCAGTATCCCACTGCCACCAAGAGTGAGCCCCAAGGAACCCCACTGTATTCTTTCCTCAGTGGAAACTAGCTTATGTTCATAAAACCCAACAATTGTCCTTTTTTTTTTTTCTTTTGCTAAAGCATAAGCTTTAGCTAAAGCCATTCACAAATTATGGTCCCACAGATTTTCCTACAGAGAAAAGGAAAAATTAGGACAGCAGAAAATAAGGGGGGAGAGAAAGGCTAAGGCTTTCATGATGGCAGAGGAATCTTGATTCATGATCTTGGGAAAGCTGGCCATATCTAGGATGCCATCTGCTTCTGGGGAAAAAAACTTCCCTGGTCATCTTTATCTTAAAGTCTCCAACCGGTATACAGTTTCAGGAATCTCTAGGGGCCCTTTTGAGTTGAGAGATGTGGATCCAAGACTTGAAGCCCTGAAGTTTTGTTGCAGAGAAGAACTGGATGTGGTTTCGAACCGGAGTTCAAGGACAGTCTCTCTCTGGTGTCATTTCCAAAAGACCCAGTCTCTGAGTTTCGGATCATGAAAGGTCTGGCTGTCATCAGGTGGTGGGTCACGAAGGGCTTTTTCTTCACCTGGTGAAAATATGCTTTGGCATATTGCACTAAAGACTTGCACTATTGAGTCAAGTCAGAGTTTATAAGAGTGGAAGATACATGAAGTTCTAGCATTAGAGGCATAGGCCTCCCCTGTTTCATAAGGGGTCAACATGTTTTCCACTGAGGGTAGATGTGATTGCCATTAAGGCCAATAGTAATACCTTTAACCAAGGCAAACCAATTGATTCAGTTAACTTCGCCAATTTTAAGTTTTAAGGTGCCATTTGTCCTTTCAACCTTTCCAGGAGACTAAGGGTGATAGGGACAATGGTAATGCTATTGTGTTCATAACATCTTATTTAATTGCTTTATAACTTTTCCAGTAAAATAGGTACCTCTATCACTGGAAATTTCTCCAAGAGTACCCCATAAAGGAAACATATTTTTTAAATTTTACTTTATTTTTTAGTTAATTAATTAATTTATTTTTTAGAGACAATGTCTTGCTCTGTCACCCAGGCTGGAGTGCAGTGGCATGATCATAGCTCATTGTAACCTCAAACTCCTGGGTTCAAGTGATCCTCCTGCCTCAGCCTTCTGAATACCTGTGACTACAGGTGTGTGCCACAATGCTTGGCTAATTTTAAATTTTTTGAAGAGACAAAGTCTTGCTGTGTTGCCTAGGCCGGTCTTGAACTCCTGGCTCAAGTGATCCTCCCACCTTGACCTCCCAAAGTGCTGGGATTACAGGCATAAGCTATCCGGACTCAGCCAAAAATCAGATTTTTGAATAACCTTTTAGCTACTGTTATAGTATTGACTGCTCTGCATGGAAAGCGTCTGTTCAGTCAAAGAA